>JXCR01127730.1:117439-128276 GCA_002079205.1 Phalaenopsis hybrid cultivar
ATATTTAGACTGGTTTCTGCACATCCAAAGGAACCAGGCCACAATACATGGAATGATAATTAATTTGGCATCTAACCATTCCATCCAACACCCCAAAAAGTATTGCCAGCTCACTTTAAGAGTGTCAATATTCAGCTGTTTCAGTATACCAGACCAGACCCCTTGGGAGAAGCTAGAAGAGAAGAATAAATGATCCACACTTTCCTCAGCTTTACTGCATAGTTGACAGCAGGAGGGACCCTTAAGCCCTTTCATCTTCAGAATGTCATCAGTAGGAAGTAAGGATTTCCACAATTTCTAGCAGAAAAAGGACATGGAAGGTGTTAACCACTTCCCCCAAAATAAATTACCCCACTTGACAGGTTGCCATTTAAAAAGTTGTTGGTAGATGAAGGCAGACAATTTCTGTGTGGAAGCATGATTAGTAATGACTCTATCCTTCTGCCCAGGAAAGATTTTAGTTTGCTTAACCCAATACATTTGTTCTTTAGTTAGGATGGCATCCAACAGATGGCAATTCCACTGATTGTCACTCCAGAATTCCTTCACTTTTATCATTAAACTAGGATTGGAGTTAAGAAGCCTCTCCCCATTCCATACCCATTTATCAAGCCAGAAATTAACTTGACCTTCACCAAGCTCCCATATAAACAGTTCCTCAGCTTTATTTCTAATTTCCAGAAGCTTAGACCACAACCTAGAATCACCCATCTTTTTCTGAGCCATAGTAGGATGAATTGCCCTACAATACTTCCCCTTCATAAACATAGCCCAAAGGCTGTCTTGTGCTCTGAACTTTATCCATAGTTTGCATAAGTTGATGATACTAAGATGTTGAAAATCTTTAAAACCTAAGCCACCAGCACTTTGGGGTTTACATAATTTGTTCCAAGATAACCAATGGAACTGTTTTTTTTGTCCAGCCCACAGAAATTTGTTGAAAATTCTACCCAGCCTAATCTGAGTACCTTTCTTCATGGTAAACATTTGAAGAGCATAAGATGGAATGGAAGTTATGATGCTTTTAATGAGGGTAATTCTACCTCCATTTGAAAGGAAATAATTGGTCCAACACTGCAGCTTTTTCTGAATTGATCAATAACTCCATTGAATTGTGTTTGCTTGGTTCTCCCTTTGAGTAATTGGACACCAAGATAGTTGATTTGGTTGGGAGGCTTTCAGAAGCCAATGTATTGAGCAATCCAATGCCTAATCTAAGGAAGAGCTTTTGAGCTAGTAAAGAATTGACATTTTTGCTTATTAAGATGCATACCATAAGTAATTTGGAAGTGTGTTAGTCCTTTGAAAAGAGCCTTCACAACAGTTTTGGTAGCCTTGGAGAAAATGATAATATCATAAGCATAAGACAGATGACTGACCCCAATATTAGATCTATACTGATATGTCAGGTGAGGGGAAGAGGCAAACAATTGATTTAAAAGTCTAGACAGATAATCCATAACCAGAATAAAGATAGTAGGAGACAGTGGATCTCCTTGTTTTATTCCCCTTGATGCAGAGAAGAATCCATGGATTTTACCATTGATTAAGATAGAGTGATTATTAAGACACAGCCATCTTCTTATCAAGATTATAAATGGCTCAGAGAAACCCCTAGCAATTAAAGTGTCCAAAATAAAATTCCAATTGATAGTGTCATAAGCTTTCTGGATATCCAATTTCAGAATCAGATTGTTGCCTCTACACTTTCTGTCCAGGTCCAGCTGACAACTTTTGTGCCAATAGAATATTATCAGAGATCTACCTCCCTTTCACAAATGCTACCTGGTTATTGCTGATAAGTTGTTGGAGGTGATGTTGAAGCCTGTTGTTAATAACCTTGCTGATAACTTTAGAGAAGACATTTGTAAGACTGATTGGTCTGAAATCTCCCCACCCAGTCCTGGTAGGATTTTTTGGAATCAAAGTAATAGTGGAAGCAGTGAAGTACTTAGGGGGGTTCATACCTTTAAAGAAGCATTGTATAGCATCAACCACCTCCCCACTGATAATATGCCAAGTAGACTTGTAGAATTTAGCAGTAAAACCATCAGGGCCAGCCACCTTATGGTCATCAATAGAATCCAGTGCTGCTTTAATTTCCCCTTCCATAGGAATCTGAATCAGGTCCAAGCTTTGAACATAATTAATGCACTCAGAGAAAAGGTCCACCTTGATAGGAGCTCCCTTAGTAGCCTGATCCATAAAGATTTTCTGAAAATACTGCACAACATCAGTGGCAATGTCTTCAGCATCAGTTACTACATTGCCATTTGAATCAAGTATAGAGAGGATCATGTTGTTCTTCCTTCTGAAATTTATACAAGCATGATAATAGCCTGTGTTTCTATCACCATCAATGAATCTTGTGGCAGCAGCTTTTTGTTTCAGAAAAAATTCAGTAAAATTGGTTTGCATTAACAGCTCCTCACTTGCTTTGTGCAGTTCAGCTTTAGAAATCAAACCCATTTGGAAATTCTTTTCCATTTTGATAACATTACTTTGAGCAGTGGTCAGATTCTCATTAATATTACAAAATTTTTCCCAATTCCACTTCTTGAGATGAGCAGCCACCTTTTTTTGCAGATCCACAATTTTACTCAAGGGTTGGAGTTCCCTTCAGCCCTCCAAACCTTACCAACTTCCTCACCAAACTGAGGGTGAAGAGTCCACGTGTTTTGAAATCTAAAAGGAGCATTTTTTTGGCTTTTCAGCATTTTGGATAGTACATAACAAGGTCTATGGTCTAGACGCTGCCATAGCTAGATGAGTAATGATGGTGCAAGCAAAGGTCTGAATCCATTTAGAGTTTCCCAACAATCTATCCAGCCTCTCCCACATTTTACCTCTTCTCCAAGTGAAATCAGGCCCTTGGTACCCCAAATCAAACAACTCAGCCTCTGAGAGAAAATCATTGAATCTATTTAATGCAGAGATAGTGGGAGGTCTTCCACCTTTTCTTTCAGTAAGAGAGGAAAGACAGTTTAAATCACCCCCCAAAATCCAAAAGGAGTTTACAACTTTTCCAATTAGAAACAACTCATTCCATAAGGTGGCTTGGTTGCTGACAAGGGAACTGGCATAAATGAAGGTGGCATAGCCTATTTAAGCTCCAATATAGAATTTTATGTGAATAAACTGAGAATGATCTATCAAAACCGACCAATGTAATTCAGCTCTAGCAAAGAGCCAAATTTTGTTGTTGGAGTTAAAAAAATGATCAAATTGAGGGAACTTTTTTTTATTTTTTTGGGAACTTTTAGTTACTAAAGGTTCTAGAATGGCAAAACACCAAACTTTATGGACTCTCACTAGATATTTTAATATCTTGAGAGAAGAGGGGTGAGCAATACATCTAATGTTCCAAACAAGAAAATTAGTCATTGAGAGAAGGTCCTCCCTTTCCCCCTTGTCCTTGGATGATGCTCCAAAGTAATTGGGCCCTCCAAAGGTTGTTTAATTTCTACCTTGACTTTTTTCTTTGTACTCCTTCTTTGAACTTGCCACTCTTCAGTGAGGACATCAGTCCAATTGTCAATTCTCTGGTCTTCAATTCTAGTTGGATTTATATTGATTACGCTGTCATCACTCACAATATTTCCCTTCAAATTACTGTTAATGCCAATGTCTGCCTCTAGCTCCACAGCACTACTATTGGGATTCCTCCTAATATTATTAACCACAGCATCAACTGTTTCAACTGTTGACACAACCATTCCATCTGATTCAACTGGTTTAGAACTCATGCTGAACCCTGCAGTTTTCCTGTTTGATGGAGGGTGTAGTCTATAACACCTTTCCACATTATGACCAAACATTTTACAATGTTGACAATAAATTGGCTTTTGTTCCATTACAATTTGCTGCCAAAAGCCTTCTTCAGGAGTACCAATCCACACCCTTTCTATATCAGGTAGGGAGATGTCCCTTTCAACCAAGACTCTTGCACCAGCAGGTCTAGCCATATTAAAGGTAGGGGCATCAATTTTCAGTGGGCAGCCAAGCACCCTACTGATGCTGAAAAGAACATTTTGATGAAAGTACTGAATGGGTAGGTTGGGAAATTTAAACCAAATGGGAACTACAGGGGGTTCCTTTGAAGGATCAAAATCAGGTGTCCACTTTATTAACTTCATTGGAACACCATTAATAAGCAGAGTTTGTTTTGAAAAAACCCTTGCAAAGTCCTCTTCATTAAATAATGAAATTAGTAGGTGCCTTCCATCAATTAGACCCAGCCTCCAAGCACCTATTAATTTCAAATCCCCAAAGAATTTCCTTACCAAATCCATCTTTGGATGGCCAAACTGGAATTTGCCAACCAGAGTGAATTTAACTGTTTCATTGAGCTCATTAATTTCCTGTGGAGAGAAGATAATAGCAGGTTCCCCATCTTTTACACCTACAGGATTAACAAATGGGCACACACCCTTCCAACAGCAACATCATGTAAACATTGAGGGAAAACTAGGTGTTCAAAGGATTTAGGCACATCCAAGCCACTACCCACAACTTCAGCAAAGGTGGCCTTAGTCCATTGAGTATTGGTCTCCACATCAATGGGGTAGGCCATGAGGGCAAACAGAATAACAAACAGAAGGCAGGGGAAGAGAGAAAACCCTCCAACCGCAAAGAACAAAACCCAACCAGAAGAGAGAAACATATTTAAGGTTTCAAAAAGATATCAACCAGAAAACTGAAAGCTAGGAAAAAACCAACAAGAAAAGGGAAGGCCCCAGGAAAACCCAGACTTAAAACAACAAACTTTATCAATGGAACAGTAATACAAAACTGAAACCACAACTCCCCAACAACAACCAAAGGCACCAACCCCATGGAGATCTTAAAAAAGTAAGAATCACACACGTCCAATGCACCTCCAAGCAGCTCCATCACAGCCAAAACCCTAACAGAGCACAACAACCAGCCGCCATCATGATGAAGATAATATATATATATATATATAAATGATGGTGNAGTGTCCACTTTATTAACTTCATTGGAACACCATTAATAAGCAGAGGTTGTTTGGCAAAAACCCTTGCAAAGTCCTCTTCATTAAATAATGAAATTAGTAGGTGCCTTCCATCAATTAGACCCAGCCTCCAAGCACCTATTAATTTCAAATCCCCAAAGAATTTCCTTACCAAATCCATCTTTGGATGGCCAAACTGGAATTTTCCAACCAGAGTGACTTTAACTGTTTCATTGAGCTCATTAATTTCCTGTGGAGAGAAGATAATAGCAGGTTCCCCATCTTTTACACCTACAGGATTAACAAATGGGCACACACCCTTCCAACAGCAACATCATGTAAACATTGAGGGAAAACTAGGTGTTCAAAGGATTTAGGCACATCCAAGCCACTACCCACAACTTCAGCAAAGGTGGCCTTAGTCCATTGAGTATTGGTCTCCACATCAATGGGGTAGGCCATGAGGGCAAACAGAATAACAAACAGAAGGCAGGGGAAGAGAGAAAACCCTCCAACCGCAAAGAACAAAACCCAACCAGAAGAGAGAAACATATTTAAGGTTTCAAAAAGATATCAACCAGAAAACTGAAAGCTAGGAAAAAACCAACAAGAAAAGGGAAGGCCCCAGGAAAACCCAGACTTAAAACAACAAACTTTATCAATGGAACAGTAATACAAAACTGAAACCACAACTCCCCAACAACAACCAAAGGCACCAACCCCATGGAGATCTTAAAAAAGTAAGAATCACACACGTCCAATGCACCTCCAAGCAGCTCCATCACAGCCAAAACCCTAACAGAGCACAACAACCAGCCGCCATCATGATGAAGATAATATATATATATATATATAAATGATGGTGGCGGCTGGACCTAACAGTGCTCTGCTAGGGTTTTGGCTGTAATGGAGGTTCCAGGTGTTGTTGTGGAGCTTGCTATAGGAGTTGGCCTTCTCTTGAAGGGGTTCGTTAGGCTTAGTTTGAACCTTTAACACCGTTTCCTTTGGTCTTGTTGGGGGAAGTTGAGGTTTTCAGTTGCTTTAGTGAAGCAGTTACAGTTTCATTGGTTAGTTGAAGCTGCTAGCCTCCTTACTTCCTTTTAGCTAGTGTTTGTTGTTGGCCTGGGGTCTATCTCTGCTATGTCTTTTTTCTTTCTGAAGTTGGGCTTGGATCCTGCCATCTTCCTAGTTTCCCTGCCTATTTCCCTTTTTATGTTTTGGGGGTGCTGGTTTGGAGAACCATGACCACTCTTATTGATATGGAAACTAATTTGCAATGGACTAAAAACACCTATGCTGGGGTGGTAGGAAATCACTCTTCCCCTTTGCTGGATCCTAATTTACTAGTCTTCTCTCATGAATTTCATAACACTGCTGCTAGAAGAGGTTCTGCCTCTTGCATTCATCCAGTGGGATCTAAAGATGGGAAACCTGCTGACATTTTCTCTGAAAAGGAGATTGTTGATTTAAACTTGGAGGATCAATTTACTCGAATTGGTAAATTCATCTTGGGCCAACCAAAGATGGAACTTGTAAGGAAATATTTTGAATCCTTAAAAATCTCAGAGTGGGAGCTAGGTCTGTTGTATGGCAGGCATCTCCTAATATAGCTGACTAAGGAAGAGGACTATGTCAAAATATTTGCCAAACAATCCATCATCATAGCTGGAATAGAAATAAAAATTATAAAATGGTCACCTGATTATGACCCATCACAAGAACCTCCCACAGTGCCTATATGGCTTAAGCTTCCTAAACTGCCTTTGCACCTATTTAAATTCAATGCCTTGTTCAATATTGGGTGCACCTTGGGTACACCTTTGAAGGTTGATGCTGCTACTTTTAATAAGGCCAGACCAGCCAGTGCAAGAATTCTAGTGGAAAGGGATGTTACTCTTCCTGATGTCAAGAGAATCTAGATTGGGGACACTCATAGGGGGCTTTGGCAAGAAGTAATCATGGTGCAAAGACCACATTATTACCAACATTGTAAAATGATTGGATATACTATGGAAAGATGTTATAGGTTGAAACCCTCCAATAGAAGGGTTTACCACCAACCTCAGTAGGAGTTGGCTGATGCCAACATCAATCTCCACGAAGTTGGAAGTAAAGAAGTGCACAAGAAGACCTCTAATGTTGCAGGGACAGATGATTATCTCATCCAACAGGATCTCTCATTTGTGGCAGGGAAAGTTGGAAATGGTAGCACTGTTGCTGATCAGATATCTACAAAAGATAAGAAATTGGAGATCCAATCAGAGGTTGAGACTGTGGGAGAGGTGATACTTGCTCCCTTATCTCCCATAAATTTAAAGAACCATGTGGTGGATTTAGTGGTGGATCCGCCTAGCCAAAAATTGGTAGAAGCAATGAACGAGGAACTGGGGTCAGATTGGCAAATTCAGAAATCTAATAAGAAAAAGAACTACAAATCAGAAGGACAAGACCTTGGAAAAGGAAAGGAGCTTCAATGTTTGGAGGCTCATATCAATCAGATTAAAATAGGCAACGCTCTAACAAAACTAGAGGGAGGACTAGGTCCAAGTCTCAACATTATTCTTCCCCCCCCTCCCCATGATCAACTTGTTGTGCGGGAACATAAGGGGGATTGCCCACGCCTTATCCTTAAAAAGACTCAAATATCTTAATAAAAAACATAAATTTTGGTGCATAGCCATTTTGGAACGTATGGTTCATCTCAACACTTTGAAATTTGCCAAAGTCTTCCTTGGCTTCAATCTGTTCACTAATATCAGCAACAAAATTTGGGTTTTTTTTGTAGGAAAGAAATGAAGTACGCTATCTTACTTAACCGTACCCAAATCTTACACATCAATCTCAGCTTTATGGACATGGAGGTTTTTGCTTCTTTTGTAAATGCAGGTAGCTCTAAAGTTGATAGAATTGATCTGTGGGAATCCCTACAGCGCATCCAAGGTTCAATTGATAAGGCCCGGCTGGTGGGAGAAGACTTTAATTGCATTTCCTCTACTATTGAGAGGAAGGGAGGCACACCTCCCAACCCCACCATTGTATCATTCTTTAATGATAATATCCAAAAAACTGGGTTATTTGATCTGGGCTTCAGTGGTCCTACCTTTACTTAGAGAAGGAAGGACATGTGGGAAAGGTTGGATAGAGTGTTTGCTAATGATAATTGGATCCAAAAGTTTTGCAGACATCCATCACTTACTTAAGCCTAACTGGATCTCACCACAGGCCTCTATTGATCACTATTGGGAATAAGGTGACTAGCCAGAAAAGCTCTTTCAAATATCTGAATGTGTGGTCTCAACATTTGAACTTCTTGAATATTATTAAAGAACATTGGAAGAATGACCTTCATGTTGACCCATTCATCAACCTGTGGATTAATCAAAAGAAGGTGGCCAAAGTCCTTAAATAGTGGAGTTGGAATACTTTTAGAGACCTCCTGCTGATTGTTGATAAGGCTGAAAAGGAGGTAATTGATCTGGAGGAGGAGCATAGCAAAGGGAGGATTGATGAGGTAGTTCTTCTTGAGGCAAATGAGAGAAAATTAAATGTTGTTCAGTGGCAGGAACAGTTCCAACAACAAAAGGCTGCCAAAACCAAATTTACTGAAGGAGATAGAAACACTAAATTCTACCTTGTTTGCATTAAATACTAGAGAAAATGTAACACTATACACTCTATCAAGGACAAGAATGGTATTTGGCTCAGGCAGGAGGAGGAAATTGCTGAAAGTGTTGTGCAGTACTGCCACAACCTAATGAATGGGACCAACTGTGAAAGAGTGCACATTGATAGCAATTTGTTTGATGACAGCAAGCAGTTCACTGCCAATCTGCATTTGAATGATATTCATGATGAGGAGGAGATTAAAGTAGCCTTGAATTCCATAGACAACTCTAAATCTGCTGAACCTGATGGGTTTACTGCAGACTTCTACAAGAAAGCATGGGATGTGTTCAAGGTGGAGGTGATCAAAGCTATCCAACACTTTTTCAAAGGAAACTCCCTACCTAACTATTTCAGTGCTTCTACTATTTTTTTCATTCCAAATACCTCTATCAAGGATAGTTGGAATCGTTACGGAACCCTGAGTCTAAACAATGTTATAAGCAAGACTATAAGTAAAATTATTGTACACAGACTCCAACCTGTTTTACCTCAACTTGTCAGCACTAACCAAGCTGCTTTTGTGAAAGGCAGAAGCATTGGGGATAACATCCTCCTGGCTCAAAAACTTTTACAGGATTTGGAGAAACCTTGCATAAGGAGAAACCTTGAATATTTGGAACCTTTGCAGGAGGAAAAGGAGGGCGATTTACTGGTTAAGGACTGTTGGGATGGTAATGTTTGGTCTGAGGACTTCTTGAGAAGTTTACTGATGGAGCAGTCTGTCAACTCCATTTCTGCTATCCAATTTGACAGAAATAACAAGGATCAACTTAACTTGATGAACAGGACTAGGGCTAGTATCTCAAAAGATATCAAGATAATTTTTGCAGCTGGGACTCCTCTTGACAAAAAAAACTTACCCCTTCCATGTTGTTCTTTTCTTGGAGAGCTCTTAAGAATCTTCTTCCTATTGATGATATCCTGAAACTAAAAGGCCTGAAAGGGCCTTCTTGATGCCATCTATGCAAGCTTGATCAAGACTCAAGGGATCATTTATTCTTTATGTGCAAATTTGCTAAGGAGGTTTGGAATAGATTGACATCCCAAATGAATATTAACCTGATAAATATTGGTTGGGAAAACATTTTAGATTGTATTAAAGATTGAAAAGGGATTAACAACATGCCAATCCCTTTCATTGTTGCTTGGTTCATCTAGATGGCTAGGAACATGGCCAAACATGAGGAGAGGGAGGTCAGTACTACAAAGGTGATGACTAACTGCTTGTCTTACCTAAATAAGCTGATAAATTGGAGGAAGTTCCCCAAGATCCTGCAGACTATTCCTTCCATGGGTGCTAATAATATTAAGATCATCAAGGTTAGTTGGGAGAGACCTCCTTACCCTTTCATTAAAATCAAAACTTATGGAAGTTACACAAACAAGAGAGCAGATTTTTGGGGAATTTGTAGAGATCACACTGGCCATACTTTACTCTTCTAAAAGGACCCTTATATTGTTGAAGATGCCTTAGATACTGAGGTTGTTGCTCTATATCGGACATTAAAATTTGCTAAGGAGAATAAGGGGCAGTGGATTGTTGCTGAAGTGGAATCCTCCCTACTGGTGGAGCTGCTGAACATTAAGATGTCTTCCCCTTAGCATATTAATCAATGGATTCACAGAATTTAAAAGCTTAGCTTTGAAAGTATGATTCATTTTTATTTGTGTATAGAGAAGCTAACAGACCTGCAAATTTCTTAGCTATGGAGAGTACAAATGTTGAACATCCTTAGGTCTCCACAATCCTCTCCCCCCTCTCCATTTATTAACTCAGGGGGACAAACTCCAAATTCCTTACCTAAGAGTGCAAAAATGAATGCTGGGACATTGTTTGTGGCCATGATTAGCCCTGGACAACCATAGAGGTTGTGGTACTTGTTTGTTACTTGATGTTCAGCTTTGTTATTTCTGTTTTCTTCAGTATGTGTTGTTGGAAAATATAAATATGTGTGTGTGTGTGTCTGTGTGTGTGTCTGTGTGTGTGTGTGTGTCTTCTCCTTCATGCATTGGGTGTCTGTTTTGTGGTTGGGATATCCCTTATGAGTGAGTAAATTTGAATTTTATTTTCTAGATTGGGGACCTTCCCAACAAACCTTTTTTGTAACTTCACCCTTATCAACATGTAGGGAGTCGACTCATGCTCCTTCTACCAAATATATATATATATATATATATATATATATATATATATAT
>JXCR01127730.1:144479-200745 GCA_002079205.1 Phalaenopsis hybrid cultivar
AAAATTTGATTACAAACTGAGTGATCAGAACACTCATACTAAAATCAGTCCCTCAATCTAACTAGTTCAAACAAAGGAGTATACAAAAGGTATAAGACCTATCTATGACAGACACAAAAATTGACCAAAATGTGAAAAACAAAAACACTACCCCCTACAGTTTATATAAGGAATGAGCAAACTATCCCCATGAAGAAGTATTTCAAGCTAAGTGGAAGGTATGTTCCCTACAACAATTTCTTCAGTATCCTTCACCCTAGCTGCCAAACTATGGGCAGGGGTGTTTCCTTCCCTTAAGATATGCTGGAAAGTCACTTCAACATTACTTAACATGCTCAGGATTTTAGCAATCCACCTAGCAACATTCCATGGAGTAGCCTCTTCCTGATTTAGAAATCTAATACAGTTGAAGGAATCTGTCTCAATTATCAATTTAATGATGTTGCAATGCCTGACAAAGTAGATTGCCCAAAAGATAGCAATCATTTCAGTTTCAAGTGCATCCAAAGCCCAAGTGGGAGAGTAAAAGTATAACATGCACTTCCCCAGAGAGTTCCTATAGATACCTCCTACAGCAGCAACCTCTTGACCAATGCTTCCATCAGTGTTGACTTTCACCCACCCTACAGGAGGTGGGTTCCAGAGAACTAAGGTAGGCACCCTGAGCTTCTGCACACTAGGCACCCAATTCAGGAAAATATTAGGAAAGTTCTGAAATTTTTCTTATCTTATGCAGATAGGAAGTACAATTCAGCACCACCTTCATCTCCTTTGGTTTGTTGTTATCATATTCAGACTGGTTTCTGCACATCCAAAGGACCCAGGCAACAATACAAGGAACGATTATTAATTTGGCATCTAACCACTCCATCCAACAGCCCAAAAAGTATTGCCAGCTGACTTTAAGAGTGTCAATATTTAGATGTTTAAGTATAGCTGACCAGACCCCTTGGGAGAAGCTGCAAGAGAAGAATAAATGATCCAGACTTTCCTCAGCTTTACAGCATAGTTGACAACAAGAGGGTCCCTTAATCCCTTTCATCTTCAAAATATCGTCAGTAGAAAGTAAGGATTTCCATAACCTCCGACAGAAAAAAGACATGGAAGGTGTTAACCACTTCGCCCAGATAAAATTACCCCACTTGACAGGTTGCCAATCAAAAAACTGTTGGTAGATGAAAGCAGACAATTTTTGTGTGGCAGCCTGTTTAGTAATGAGTCTATCTTTCTGCCCAGGAAAGATATTAGTTTGCTNATTTAAATTAAATTTTGCAAACCACTTACATGATATTATTAAATGCAACTTTACATCTTTCTTTTTTTAAACCATGACTTATAGAGAGAGAAAGGGAGGGATTTTAGAGATATAAAGTTCGTTTTGAGTGCCATAAAGTTGATAAATTCCATTGGGCCAATTAAAGAAATTATATGGTTTTAGGTTGACTACTGTTAACCTACTTTAGATTTAAATTTTTATGTTTTCTATATATTTTATTTGCAAAAATATTATACAAAATCTGATCCACGAAGTTTTACAAATTTTTCATCATATAGCTTTAAATAGTAATATATTAGACTGAACATATTGACATAAAGATATTTAATTTTTGAAGAGTATTTTGTGTTGTATAATACCTTGCATATTTTGACATGTTTGTTAAACCAGATAAATTTTTAATAGAATAAGAAATACTTAAAATATAATTCTTGATATTTCAATTAAGTGGTTTTGTAGTTTTTATTTTTTTTATATGTGTGGATTTATTTTTTCTACAAATTAAATTATTACTTGTGTCTACTGGTGTGTACCACTTTTTAGATCATGTTGTAAAATTAAATATTCAAAATTGTTGATAATTATATGTTTTTTATGATAAATATGTGCCAAAAATGATGGTAAAGTTAAAGGTGGTTTTGGTAGGGCGGTTGTACGTTTTATGCAATCAAGTAGAGTTATATAGAGTTTTTTACTTATATAAATAGCCATTTTTGCATTTGATAAGTTTGAGCAGATATGAACAAGTAGAGATATAAGCGGAAGTGGAGTTATAGAAGATGAAAGAGAAAAATGAATAAGCGGTGGTATAAGTGAAAGTGAACGTATAAAGGGCAAAAAAAATATTATATTAATTTAAATAAAAAAATTATATTCATATAACTTTCATACAATTGTGATATTATGTTGCTTATACTTTTACTCAGCACATGCCACCTACAGTTACAATATCTTGTTCTAGCACTGTGATAGATACTATACATGATGTTCCACCATATTCAATTTTATTTCTTTGAATACATGTCTTTTGTTATTATCCTTAAAATTAAAAACTGAACTAATATTTGCGTAGCATACTGAATTGTGGATGCACACTCCAGCTTTACTCGTATGTATTATTTAAGAGAAGGATAAGTCTCAGGCTGAGTAGAGAGTTTTGTCTTTCAAGTTATAGTTTGATATTAGGCATGTTAGTATCTTAGATTTATATTTTTGACAGTCACGAATATGTTTAATTTCTTAATAATAGAGATTAAATAATGGTTGTTGTATATGTTTCCTTTTGTTGTATATAGTTATGATCTATATAAATTTTTTGAGGTTTTTTTTAATGATATTAGTGACTCTGTATTTATGAAAGTTGAAGAAAAAAAGAGTAAAAAATGTTATAAATAGATCTTTGCAAATAATTTATCTGTTATGACCTTGTCATGAGGTGTCTTGTCTTAGTATGATGATTTACATCGAGTTAGGTTGTGACACTCACACTATCAAAATATAAAAGAGTGCAAAAAACAATTTTCTACATCATACAACCTTATAGGTACATGATTAATTTGAATTTAAAAAGAGAAAAAATGTTTGAGATTGCCTTAAATAACAAAATCTATAATAAATAAAATCCAATAGTTGTAAAAGTTTCTTATGCTTGTCGTATGATACAAATTATTAAACTTAAATAAATTCTATCCAAATATTAATATTCAATGAAATTGATCTTAGTCTGCTAATCAATAAGTTATATTAAATATTGATTGACATTACCACAAACACTAATATTGACCAATGATAAGAATTAATCACAAGTGATTTGTTCTAAACAAAAAAATATAATATTTTTCATGGCATTTGTATTACAATGCAAGGTATTAAGTCAGAAGTTAAAAATTTATTATACTTATTTAGATCGTAAATCGAATTGATAATTTTTTATTTTAATAAATCCAAAACTAACACCAAATTCATGAAACTTCAGAGACTTGTTCATGAGGTTAGTGAGTTCCACTTTTTAATCAAAAGATTCTATTATCTACTACCTATTTCTCTAAGAGAATAATAAATTCCATATCAAAGGATCAACTTAATCTCCTCACATGTGTCTTTCTCTCACATTTATTAATATGGAAAAGCAAAAGAATTGGTTATTATATGTTCCCTTTTAAGTAATAATTTACTTATTTGTATATATTTAGTTAATTAACATGCATGCACTTCTTCAAATTATAAGAGGGCCCTATCTACATGGATCTTCTTACTATTTTATTACGGTTGTCTTTTTCATGTTAAAATTATAATATTGACATATGCATTATTTTGTACATTTGGCTCTCATTATTGTGTAAGACTTTAGTTCTAAAAACTCTCACTTAACTATTTTTATAATCTATGAGCTCTTAAGGATGCGTTTTTAGAAGCAGATTAGCTATCAGCTTTTTAAAAAAAAATTCAAAAATATTTTACTTTCATTTTACCAGGATTTTATAATTTGATAAGTACAAACCCTAGTGATTAATTTTTTTATTTAATTTAGATTTGAGTAAGATCTAGTATTCCTTTATCAGTAATTATATATGATGAATGATGACTAACAAATGAACTATCATAATAATACTCTATTATGGCATTGGAGAAAGTGGACTTAAGAAATCCAAAAGATCTAAATTGTAATCATGTTTGAGGATTATATAAACACGAGGATAATATTTGGGTATGAAACCTACTTTAAATTTCTCATCTATAACAAAAAAAAAAAAATTAGAATTATAATATATATTTTATAACTTATCACAAATAGAGTTCACTAATGAAAAAAAATTAAGTTTTTGTTGTAAATATAGAATTTTCATGTCATTTTGCAACAAAATACTTAATTATAGAACATCTGTTATGTCTTTATTATAATTATTATTTTTTAGGTTGGACATATGATTTACTTGATATAATATTCACTGTTAATGTTTATAAGTACACAAACCTTTATAATCTTGAATAATCAATTGTAAGTGGTGGGTAATGGCTATTATAAGGTTGAAGAGGCTAATTATAACTTGTTCCATTTTATGTTTTGTATATTAAGCATTTATATTCTCTAAATCAGGCTTAATTTTCCATGAATTTTATTTTCTTATTTTTTAAAAATTACCATAAGTGGTTCAATATGGTTATTTTGGTCTGATGTGATTCAATTTAGAAATTGAGAAAATAATTGATAACATGATCACCATTTAGTTAATAAATAGATTCAATAAATGGTTTCTATAATTTGATAGACAGTGAAGAAGCCCACAACAAAATTACTTGAATAACTATATTATATTACATCATGCAAACTCTCCAATCTTTCTAAAAAAGGACTAGATTCATGAAACTCTAATCTTGTAGGTAAAGAAGTAGATTTTAAGGGTATGCTTTCTTAACTGAGATGGCCTGAAACATTTAAATTATTTATTGTGTACATTTGCGAAATATTTATGCATAAAAACTTAATTTCTTTTGCAAGGCTCAGAAATAAAATATTTGATTCATGTTTTATGATGAGGTAATTTAGCTTATTTAAAATAGAAGAAAAAATTTAATTTAATGCTTTTATTAGCATATATAATTTTTAAAACTTAGGTTTTATCATTTTTACTCTTCGATAGATTAAGGACATACTAGAATATTTAAAATGTAAGTCTTACCAACTCCACTCTTATCATGAGTAGGATGGATCAAAAAAACTGACAACAATGGACCTTCCTATAAGAAAGATAGCCAAATAATAATTGATTTTTTTATTTATTTTTAATTTTTAGAATTTGTTATTTTATTATCACGCTCAACTGTATTTCTTTCGGGTGGAAGAGTGTATGCAACACTTTCAAGCCATCTTAATTCCAAGTTTAATGTTGATGTACAAGTGTTAGAAAATGATGGATTTATTCTTAATAGGCTAGCATGTGTTGGAAAATGCTTAAATTTTTGGTTCAAGCCACTGTAATTTGAGCCAACTTTTTACTTGCGATGTATGTGGTTGAGTTTAAGTCATTCAAATATAACTAGTTGTGCTCTTTATAGATGAATGAATTGTTGTTATATGGCTTTTTTAGATTTTAATTTCATCTTTATGTTGTATTTATTTAATGGCATGTTTCTTAGACCATGATGATGAGGTTTACATTTACCAGTGATCAACTTATAGGGAACTCCATTTTGTATATTTCTATTTTTTTAAAAAAAAATATTTTGCTGCTTTCAATCCACATTATCCACATAGAACTCATATAAAGTCGTATTTGAATATAAATAAACGCCTTAATATTTCAACTTATATTCAAGATGAAATCCATGATTTGCGGATTGAAAATTTTAGTGGCTACTAGTGCTCATTTGCAAGCTGCTAGGTTCATTGAAAATCAAGTTTTAGTTCACTTTAAATCGATTTAAGCAAATTGTCGCATACATTTGTGTTTTAATTTCCATTTTATTTATTTCACAAGTCTATAAAATTTTATTTTTAAAATTTTTCCAGACTCGTCCCTGGCAATGTTATTTGGAGCGCAAAACCTATCCTGCTCAAATGGGTGTTTTCGAGTTATGTATATATGCACTGGATTCAGCAATTGTAGAAAAAATGATTCTGTGTTGTACATTTTTTAGTGCAAGTACAACCGGTCTGCCTTTTTTTATCATCGTAGATTAATTCAAATAAAGGAATACAGATGGTTAACTGTCTTGCCATGGACTTCTACTTGTGCTACGAATGGCTAGGGTAATGAGATAGTAAGATAACATTTCATATTTAAATGAACTATCGTTTGATGTGATTTGTGATGAGGCAGTATTTGTACTGGGAAGAAAGAAAATTATGCACATATTTTATACACCTAGGCGCTTGATATTTGATTTGATTATGCACATATCATCTCTGTAAAATTATTTTTCTGTTAAATAGAATCCACATGAGATAGGAATATTTATCTGCCCTGATCTCTTAGATTGCTTTAAAACATGATTGCGTTCGTTTTATATTACTGTTTTGATTGCGATGGGAATATTTATCGAGGATAGGCAATTTTATATTACTGTTTTCATTATCATAAATAGAACTGAAGTAAAAAAATTGCGTTCGTGTGGCTTTTATCCGTTAGCAAATTTCTCGTTTGATATATGAACTTAACACAGTTCAGTTGAGCACGTTTGACTTTCATGGTTTTAACTTGATTAAATTTTTACGAGTTCGATTGATTCGTATTAAAAGCATTTGTAAATTTTTATGATAAATGAAATTTTTTTCACAATAAAGTTTGATAAATAAATTTTTATGTGAAAGTTATCTTCACCATAAATTTTTATTGTCATCGTATCAATTGTTTCTTCATATTTAAAGAATAAAATATTAAATTAACTTTTCTTTATTATGGGCAGGATGAGCACTCAAACTCAGCACTATGGGATTTTTTACTTTCTTTTTAACAACGTGGTACAGATTCAAGTCCATTAAACTAACTATATGTTACTGTATTCAAGGCCAATCACAGAAATCATTAGTTTTTCGTAAATTAGATTGACATAACCAAATTGTTTTTATTAAAATCATAATAGTTGTATTTCAGATAAGCGTCTACATGAATCTCAAGAAAATCCAATAGAAAAAATGTACAAATGAGCACGGTTCGAAGGGACTCAAAAGTGGAAGACGAAAAACTAATGGTCCATCATCAAAAGACTAAGCATGTTTTCACGGAATACCACAATACTCGTCTAAATAGATGCAACCCACTCTAGCTTAAGTTGAAGCCCAACAGAGTGAAAGTCGTTCGAGCCAAAGACAGAACCCTATCAAACCGAGTGGAACCATCGACCTATCTTTTCACACAAAGGGAGAATTCAACATCGCTAACCATCTCACAAGCACCATGAGATTCCTCTCTGAGGGCTAAGAACTATCTCCAATGCACTCAGTACAGCATCTCGAAGGGTCGTTCTTGTCAGAGAGTGAGCTATTTATATAAGATTATGGTGATT
The DNA here is from genome assembly GCA_002079205.1 of Phalaenopsis hybrid cultivar. NCBI lineage: Eukaryota > Viridiplantae > Streptophyta > Magnoliopsida > Asparagales > Orchidaceae > Phalaenopsis > Phalaenopsis hybrid cultivar. Next base: position 151,762 of record JXCR01127730.1, read on the forward strand.
TACCCTATGCTTGATAGTGTAATCTTACTCTGCCTGAAAGAAGTTTCATTTCTTGGGATCAAGGTCGACAACCAAATTAGTATGGTCAACCGAGTCAAGGTAGCTCAACTTGAAGGCCATCAAAGGCCGACATGCAATTCTGATTCAACATAAGCCCCGACAAGCCAAAATTGACTTAATTTGGCCAACTAAGTAAGACAGTTGTCAAACCAAAGGCTCATATTTGTAAAATACGTATGATATTTAGTACATCCCCCACTAAAGCAAGGTTTATAAATCGGGGATCACTCTATCTACAAAAGGTTACAAATGTTTAGCTAAAAAGTTTGGGAAATGCCACACACTTCACTTAAATTACTCTTTATTATCGTATACTTCTTTTTCTCTCTCTATCCCATCTTACACATTATTCCTTGAAAATGATTCAAGAACAAATCTTGATCTATTATCCTAAAAGTTAAGATGAGCATGGATTATAAAAAAAAAAAAGAATGATAGCATAAGAAGAGGCAAATCACAGCAAAGACACATGTAAAATGAAATGCATTAGAGTTTGTGGAAGATCAGATCCATGAGATAAAATACTAGATGATGGAAACTCTCGAAGAAGTAGTGCCTCAAAGAAGGGAGTAGAACCCTCAAGCACAAAATTCATAAGAGCAGAATCCTCGAGAAGAAGAGAAAGCGTCAACAGTTCAAGGGTGATCCTCAGCTCTTAAAGAATTAGAGATTCCTCATATCAGGATAGTGTTGGGTCGACATTTATAGACAAATAATAGTTCAGGCAAATCGAAGCACCTCACTTGCTAGTCAATGCATTCTCTCAAGAGATTTTTGATGTTGTGCCATAGAGAGATTCAAAATTACCTCACTAGAATCCTGGATGGGTCTGAATGATTCAGCCGTCCACATAACCACCTTCATGTAAACCGTTAGCCTGCTAAAGATCAAAAATGCTTTTAAGTACAGCTGGTCTTCATCATGAAGAGAGAATTGCCCCTCAGTTGGTTCAACAGAGTACCAACTAGAGTATTCACATCATTTACAGATTTTAAAAAAATGTATGTGGCACAGTTTGCTAACACTTAAAGGACAAGTTAAAATTCCATGCTGAAAAGTGGGTTGGGGCAAAACGAGAGCCTCAGCTTGTTTGTCACTCAATTCCAGAAGGAGACTAGAGGTGTGAGACAAATAACTCATAGTAGCACACATTGTCCTAGCTCAAGAACTGAAGGAGATATCTTTTGCAACTCACTAGGTCTTTGGAAACTTAATCCTTTAGCCGAATTATTGGAGTTGAGCAAAAATCACATCTTGACTGAGCGATGCAATATTACCCTTGCTTCCTTTGGAGAAGAATCAGCCACTTGTTATCTCTAGAAGACGACCTCAGAGATGAAAGATATAGACCAAGGAAAGACTCACATCCTTCCATTTCACTATGATATGAAGAATGTTAGTCATTCCAAGAATATAGTGAGTCGAGAGGAGTTACAATCAATGGGTTTAGGCATGGTACCTTATACAACATTCACCTCGTTATAATGGTTGGCCACTAAACAATCGTGATATTTTGAAGGCGAAACCACTGAGAGTCTCGATGGTCGAGCTAGTGGTGGTCATAAAAAATAATTAAAATTTTAAAATGGCATTGTCAATGGGAGTCGTAGCTTTTCTTTGGGAAACCAAGAAGTGTCGTGCCTATCACAAAGACCATGGCCATGAATGGAAAGAATGCCAACACCTTTGGAGTCTGGTTAAGGAGTTGATCAAACCTAGGAAACTCAAGGAGTTTGTAATACTAAGAGTAGTGTCCTATTGAAAAAGAAGGCTCCAGTTAAGGAAATTTCGAATGAATTGTTCCGAACAAATGCCATTCATATTGTTGGGATAATACTAAAAATATTAGGAGCTGAAATTTCATCCCAGCTAACAAAGCATATGAGGCTTCAGTGGGGTGAATTCTGCATAGCTGCTTTCGCTCCAAAGCGCAACACTCACTTATTGATCACATTGAATAAAGTAGATCCACTCCCAAAATGGAACCCCTATAACGACACTGTCATTATCTCTACTATGATAAGTAACTAGCAAATTGGTAGTATCTTGGTCGACAATGACAACTTTTTGAACATCCAGCTCATGTCAGTGTTTGATAAGATGAAAATTAAGGATAACCGGCTTATTGCACCACCTATACAACTTTGTAATTTCTTTGATGAGAGAAACGAAGCCTTGGGAATAATGACACTAGTATTCATCTATGGAGGAGGTGAGAAAAAGTTACCTTGATTCACCACCAACTTGCAACATCATTCTTTGTTGTCCTATACCTAATGACTTTAAGAACATGGTCTCAACATACCATAAAGTAGTTGTGTTGTTGGGCTATGGAGAGATCACCACCGTTTGAGACAAACTAGATTAGTCTCATATCAGTTACTACTAGAGGTCATAAGCATGGAGCAAGAGTCATTTGTTTACTAGAACCAAGGTCTGAAGAACATCAAGAGTGCTCTAGAAATTCCTAAAGCCGATAAAGAGCTTGATAAAATTTTTTAAACAAGTAAAAATTTTGAATTAGAGTCAAATGACTCATTGATCCAGATACTCTTGGAGCATCGAAACTTCTTTTCCTAGTCATCTTGTGAAATGCCATGGAAACCAATAAATTTCATCTGACATTGAGTGAATGTCAATCCCGTGATGACCTTGGTTGAACTAATTCAGTAGGAGGTGCAGAAACTCTAAGAAGTTGAATACATCCTCGAGATGTAGTACTCGACATGGATTTTGAATGTTGTGATGGTGCAGAAGGCAACTGATAAGTGGAAAATATATATGATCTTCACAATTCTTAATACTACCCACCTTAAGGAAAGATACTCATTTCCAAAGGGTCAGCACATTTTTGATTTAGCGATCAACCACTTTGTGTCGAGCTTCCTGGATGTTTTTTTTGGGCTACCATCAAATCAAGATGCATCCAACCGATGCAGAGAGATGACCTTTATAAAAAGTGAGAGTGTCATTGACCACATTTTCACATGAGATCTATCCTGATCTTTCTCTCTGGAACTTAGGATCTACCCTTAGGTTTTTCTTAGTGGCTTTCCTGAAAAACTAGTGAAGGAACAAATACCAAACTAAAGACTTCAAAACATCTCTTCACTCTTTATAGTTTCATGCACTTTAATTTAAATTCTTAACCCTTGGTTAAGCTGGTAAGTGAAGCTTATTTTGAGTTCTTATACACCAGAAAATACTTTATGTAACCCTATGCCCTAAAGACTTGGCTTTCTCTGCTTGATCTCTTCTTAGACCCTTGACAGTCCTCCTGCACAATTTCTTTGATAGCTCCTTCTTTAGAACAGAAAGAGCACTTTGGATATAAGACTCATATTTGGTCAAAATAGAGTATCTTTTCATAGATAGAAATTAAAATGAAAATCCCAATTGACAAGTTAAATAAAAAAAATGAATTTGAAATTAAAATTAAAAATAACCACAAATTAGGATTAAATTTAATAGAAAAGAGATGAAAACAAAAATCCCAATTAACTAAAAGCCAAATTAATTAAAATGAAAATTAAAAATAAGCCAAACTCATTAAAAAATTTCAAATAAAAACCGAAGGAAAGTTACAAAATTAAAATGAAGTTCAAAATAAATTTAAATTTTAGTAAAAAAAAATCAAAATCAAAGAAAATTAAACTTAAACAAAACCATCAACTTACCCAAAATTAAAGTCAAAATTATACTTAAAAAGAATTAAAGTCACTAAAGTCATAATTCACAAATATCATTCAAAACAAAAATTAAATTTAATCAAATGTTAGTAAGACCAAAATAAATCATAAATATTAAAATTAAACATAAATAAATTCACTAAAGTTAAAAAAAATTAAAACTAAATCAAATGAAAATCAAAAATTAACTATACTTATGAAAATTAAGAAAACCAAAGATAAGCTTGCACCAATAAAATTTTCTCTAAAATGAATTCCAAAATTATTGAAAATACTAAAATTATAGAAAAGAAGTCTCAAATTCACTAGAGCCCAAGCCCACCTCATCCTACCACTCATGTCATGTCAAAATAAATCTTAATCCCACCAAAACTTATACCCACCAAAACATAAATAAAAAATAAAGTCCAAGTTCAAAGTCCAAGCCATTCCATAAGGCCAAAATCTCATGACAATCATCATGCAAGCCAAAATCTCATGGCAGAGCTCATGCAAGCTAAATTCTCAGGCATGTCAAGTCTCATGCCAAGCCACTTTAATGCTAAAGATTAGCGAAAGCCAAAACTAAGTCCCAATCAAACCCTCTTGTCCAAAGTTGAGTCAAATCCAAACATATTCGTCTATAATAACCAAAACTTAAATCGTGAAAACCAACACGTGCCTACACCCCTTACTCTGGAAAAATTATTCCATACGGGTAACATATACAAGCTTGCGTGCGTGTCAGCATTATTTCGGGGTTGGTTTGTGGGAAGTTACTCGTAAGAAGTTTTCGGTCACCGGAATCGAAATCCCGTTGCCTGCTTCGGAAGGATGTTGAAGTATGAAATGAAAGAGCACTGTACCTTAAATCTTGTATCTATCCCGAAGGATAAACACAAGACTTGAGGATGAGGCTCGATCAAATAAAGGATCCTGTATCTATCCCAAAGGATAAACACAAGACTTGAGGATGAGGCTCGATCAAATAAACTCCTATATCTATCCCGAAGGATAAACACAAGACTTGAGGATGAGGCTCGATCAAATAAACTAAGATATATGACGTCTGTTTGGTCTGCGAAACCTTTGTATTTGCCGACAAGTTCCCCTATTTAATATTTGACGTCTGTTTGGTCTGCAAAACCTTTGTATTTGCCGACAAGTTTCCCTATTTAATATAAAGGATTAAATAGGGTTTATATTAAGCTAGGTTCAGACATGCTTCCAATAAGTGCAAGCCCCTATAGTTAATTACATCTTAAATGACCAAAGTCACCTAAAAAGACTCTCGATAAAAATCAAGAAATATTATCTTCAAGGAATTTCAAAGGGTAGGACTCTTCAACCTCGATAAAAATCAGGAGAAATATTATCTTCAAGGAGTTTCAAAGGGTAGGACTTTTCAATGTTTCGATAAAAATCAGGAAATATTATCTTCAAGGAGTTTCAAAGGGTAGGACTTTTCAATGAGACCCGATAAAAATCAAGAAATATTATCTTCAAGGAATTTCAAAGGGTAGGACTCTTCAACGAAATAACTCTCAATAAAAATCAAGAAATATTATCTTCAAGGAATTTCAAAGGGTAGGACTCTTCAACGAAATCGGTGTAGAGGTGTGAAAAGGGAATGGTTCAAATTTTGAACATTTTATTGTAGAATCCAAAGGAAGAACAGGAAATATTATCTTCAAAGAATTTCAAAGGGTAGGACTTTTCAATGAGATCGGACGTAGAGGTGTGAAAGGGGATTGGTTCAACGAAGGTAGGACTCTTCAACGAAATCAGACGTAGAGGTGTGAAAGGGGATTGGTTCAAATTTGGAAGGCAGGACTCTTCAACGAAATCGGACATAGAGGTGTGCAAGGGGATTGGTTCAAATTTGGAACATGGTGGGACTCTTCAACGAAATCAGATGTAGAGGTGTGAAAGGGGATTGGTTCAAATTTGGAACATTAGAGTCCAAAGGAGGAAGAACTAGGGGATGTCATAGATCTAGAGGAGAACCTTGGTGACTTCCGTCCAATGAAGGAAGAACTAGGGGATGTCATGGATCTAGAGGAGAACCCCAATGACTTCCCAAGCTATCCTAATGTTTGGATTCAGGTTTGAGGAGAAATGTTTAGGTGTTTAATCCTTCCAATTTTATTAGTTAAGGCTTACATTCGTGAGAAACGATCACACAAATAGCCTAGAAGATATGAGGATTTAAGTCATGACAAACGGGAACCAGAAAATCCTAAGACAAGTTAGGGTTTATATTATATAGCAGAGCTATACAAAGGCCTAAAGAAAAGGTGAGGATTTACGTTGCATAAGCAAACAACCTTGAAGTCTTATGGATTTGTTGTTTAAGTCTAAGGAAGAAAGATTGGTTTAGCTGGGAAAGATAGGTTTTGTTGGTTAAGATGGCTGTGTTGTCCACCATGCTAGCTTCAAGCTCCTTGCCACGATGAGTTTGAGTTTTCTAGTGTGTCAAATTATAATGTCAAATCAAGTGGCCCTATGGTTTAAGTTTTTTAAATTTTATGAGGGCATATTAAAGTTGATTCACTTAGTCCAAATGAATTTACTAAACTTAACTTAATGTGTTCCATAATTTCATTTAAACCATTGGAAGCCTCGTTAGCATAGGTTAACTCCTCCGAGGCATTCCCGATCATCCGATAGAGACATCTTAATTAAGTTAAAGTTTTAGTTTTGTGTAATATTTGTGATTAAATTTTGAGTTGGTTTATATTTTTAATGTTGTGGCAGTGAGTTTTATCTTGGTTGATTTTAATTTGGTTCCGACTTATGATTTTGGTTAACATGCAAGTTTATGTAGGTAAATGCAAGCATGAAGAAGGCTGATATGGTAAACTGTAAAAGCATACCTGACAAGTCTTCTCGTTCCACCACCTGAAACTTAAAAATGCATGTGAGGGCATTTATCAAGAGCAGGAAAAGTAGAGTTCTGAAAATTTTTCTAACCCTATGTCATATCTTGGCGGGTCCTTAGAAGTTTATTTAAGGATGACTTTATCAAGCAAGATATATTAAGTTTAGTTGATCTCTGAGATGTCCAACAGATCTAGAGAAAGAAACAGGTTCATGCTACTTTCTCGCTGCCTGGTGGAAAATCCCGAGTTCTTTTTAAACTTATTATGTTTCTTAATAATTCATCCTATAAATACCCTCAATGCTCAACGAACATTGAAGTCTCAATTAACCCTAAGAAAGGGGTAATTATCATTTATCATTTAATTTGAAAATTATGTGAGTAAATTCCCTTGAAAGGGAAGTTAGTGTAATTTGAACACTTAGCAAAATTTTTAATCCTAATTGGGCTTAGTGGCATTTCAAGGAGGTTTGATTTAAATATGTTTATTTCTCTAATCCTCATTTAGTCAATTTTGATTTAGCCTAAGTCAACACTAAGCCCTTAAGGCCTAGGTGAGTGTCTTAATTAGTTTTGAAAATGGTTAAACCTTAAGTGGTCATGAATCATGATTTGGATGTTATTTGAAAATCAAAATACGGTTATTAAATTGACTAATTATTGGCTTCAAAAGTCATACCCCCCAAAGTCCAGGATCATTTAATTTTAATAAACTTCTAATTTTTTAATGATTTAGAAATTTATTAACTTAATTAAGAAAATGGGATTGGTTTCTACCATTTGACCCCTTGTGTTTCAAGCATCAAATAAATTGATTAAGATCAAAGGTTACCCATTCCCCTCCTTGTCTTAAGCCAAAATGTTAATGAAAGCTAAATTTCCAAAATTACACATTTTCCCATAAGGCTCTAACACCTCATAATTTGTCAAATTCAATTCAAATGACTTTGAAATTTTTATCCTACATCATTCATGGGTCAATTAAGACATCAAAGGAGAAAATGTGATTTTTCAAAATTTAATTTAATTTATATAATTATTTTGATGCAAAAGTAGGATTTTTCAAAGAAAATTCCTAACTTGACCAAGGTAAATCCTAATCCTCTGAACTTTTTACTAGTGGTAGACTTAGAACAGATGAGCCTTTAAAAAAATTTCATGATCTTTTGAATTCTCTATGATTTATTACAATTATTTTAAGTTGTGGGTTATTTAATAAAAATAAAAAAATTTAGGTAGAGAAAATTAAGTTTTGTATTTTTGAAAAATCTCCCTAAGGGCAGAGGACTGAGAGGAGCAACTTTTATAATTTTTTTATATTTCTTTGATTTATTGGAATTATTTTGGTGAAAATTCATTTTTAGCCTTTAAAAATTATTTTTAACCTTTGAAATTCAATATCTTTATTTATAAAATCAGGAAAAAGATTCTAATTGTTCCTAAGTGATTTGGAAGCAATTTAGAACATTTCCATGAGTTTTATTTTTTTTGTGGTTTTTATAATTTTTAATTATTTAAATATTTAAAATAAGCTAAAAATTAATTTTTTTTATTTTAAGTATAATTTTAATTTTATAAAATATCCTTGATCACATAGAACTCAAAAAACTAAGTTTCATAATTTTTTGAGTTTTATTTTGATTTTTTAAAAAATCATTTAAGTTTCAAAAGTGATATTTATGTTTAAAAATCAACTTAAGTTGTCAAATGAACTCAAAATATTTTGAAATTTTTATGATGAATTCTTTGGATCATAAACCACAGTGGAGATAAAAAATCAAGTCATTTAAATATTTATATTTTCCAAAATTAATTATCTTAGTGATTTTGTGTTTGTAAAATTTAAAGGTATTTTAAATGACTTGACCCATAAAATTATTTACAAAAGCTTCTTTAATCATGGTGGACCTTCCAAAATTTTCTTAGGATTTTCTAATCAATATGCTAATTTTCAGGATTATTTTAAATAAATAATGTGGAATAACTTTGAAAATATGGATCTCTATATAGGAACCTCCTCTTAATTTGGAAAAATTAGAGGATATCTCCCTTGATAGAGGCTACAACACGCCAAAATTTCAAGCTAAGGTGATGTGCCAATATGCATGGAGAATCAAATGATTCCAAATAATGTTTAATTAATTAAAAAGAAAATATGCATAAAATGGTCTTGAAATTTATTTCATATTGTTCTCCTTTCTTCATTGAGCAAGAGGGTATTTTTATTTTATTTTTGTGATTTTTTTACACAAAGTTATGAATTTTCTAAGTTAAGGGTATTTAAATAAATAAGAAAAGCCCTGTTTATCTATTTAAACTGCACGTGCTGACTAGATCCTGGCAGCTCCGAAGGCATGCGTGGTGCTTTCTGGTTAGACGCCGCCATCCACGTAGCTTCTGACTCGACCCACGGTTTATGTCCCGAAGCGTTGTCCGACATGATCTCCGCCATTCGTTTGATACATGCTTGATCAAACGACTCCCCGTCATCGTCCCTGATAGAATGATCCTGTGACCGTCCATACTAAAACCTTAAGATCTTAGCCTAGACTCAGCCAAATTACCACGGGTTTGATTCTATAGACTCGTCTAAGTGAGACGAACATATCCATACGGTAATGATGCAATTAAATTAAGCCTAATTAAATGGAGAATCGAAATAGGCTCGGGATGTAAGATTTTATACCTTTGCTCTGAGAAGTGAAGCTTCAATCATAGGGGATTTTCACGTTCGTTGGGCTAGGGATTGAGTCTCTGGTCTTGGTGTAAGGCCTAAGGAGGAATTCAATCATGGTTGGATTTGGGTGTTGGTCTAGAGCTATGGTAGAGCCTCTGTGGGACGGGGATTTTATGGGGTTCTGGCTTCTTTCACTGTTGTGAAGATGTGGGTGAAGTTAATTTGAGTTTGGTGGACTGTGGAGGTGTGTTGGGTTCTGTCCTGGTTTTCGACAAGGTTTCAAGCTCAAAATTAAGATCTGGCAATGAGAATTGGTGAGGGAAAATGGTTGGAATGCACTGAGGGGATCTTAGGGAAGCTCTGCGTAAAGTTTAGAGAGGCTTCTCTAAGAAAATTTTGGCACACCTCCCATGGCCATGGGAGGTGAGTTTTTATAAAAATGGCCATCGGGTGGCTCTCAGGGCACAAGCTTGGGTGCATTGTGGTGGTTAGGAGGAGGGCAGAGGAGCTCTTCAATTTGATTTGGATGAGCTGGCCTATAGATTTAATTTGGGTGAGGTGCCATGGGGGTGGCTCTTGGTTTTGAGCTTTTCCGGCCGGTCGGCCAGGGCGAGGTGGCTAGGAGCTCACGGAACTCAAAGGAATCCATCACAACAATTTAATGCAAATGTGCTTTGATTTGGCAAAGATATCTTAAGCTTGTGCATTTTTGGAACTTATATCCCTTAATTTGGGGGGCCTTTAGTCCATGGCATGATTTAGGTAGTTTCATGGTGTTTGGACTGGTCAATAAATGCAACTACTGGCTAGGGTGGAGTTAATTTTGTGACTTTAGGGTGGTTATGTCACATTTAGTGCATGGGTCCAAGTAGGTGCAAATGACCAAAACTTGGGTTTGGACTAAATTAGCCATATCAATTGGCCCAAATAAATGTTTCATTTGGTGTAGATTATCATAAGGAACAACTTTTGTGAAGAATGGAAGTGGTTTTGAGCATAATTGAAGGGTCAATTTGAAGGAATTTTGAACCTTAATCAATTTGGTTATGTTGAGCTAGACTTGGGTCTAGCTTGGGTTAGCCTTGGACTAAGTCCAAATTGATTGTTGTAAATGGTCAATAGGGACTCATGAAAAGTTTTCAACATGAATTTGATGCCAATTTGGAGGTTAAGGTTATCAATTGGGTGAAATTATGTGACTTAGCCAATTTGGGGCTAAATTTGAGAATTTTGGATTTAGGCCAAAATGAAATGGATATGAGTCTTCACCAAGGTCAATTGATGGTTGATTTTCATGTATAGGAATGTTATCAAGATTTTGCAACATTAATTGAGGACAATTCACTAGGCTATGGGTTCAATTTGGTGAGATTTGGTCATATGGTCAAAATTTGGTTCAAATCATGGACCAATTGAGCTTTGATTTTGTTTAATTTGGTCATATCAAAAGTGAATTTGAGTTTAGGATTGAAATTGAGGTCAATTGAGGTAAAATTGATGGACATTTGAATTTAATTTGGGGAATTTGGGCCCTTAAAGGCAAATTTGGGGTTTTTTTTTAAATATGGTCAAATTGGGTCATGTGGTAGTTGAGAGAATTTATATTTGGGATTTATTGGGATTTTCTGGGAATTTTTTGAATTTTTGGAATTTTGGGTCCAAGAGGGGTATTTTGGTAATTTGGGGGTATTTTAGGGGGAAAAAGCCAAGATGGGTATTTTGTTAGAGTTGCGGTACAAATCATTACCAACAAGCCATTGACCAATGGAAACCCCATTTTGGGTCCTTTACATAGTGGTCTTAGCCAAACCATAGCCCTAGGACTAGTAGGTTTAAAGGACCATCTACATGAGTATCCCAAGAGATCAAGGAATTTAGGCTAAATATCTTAGTTTGGAGTTGTGAGTGAATGTGGTTGTATATGATTGTAGTGAGTGTAGTAAGTGCCTTAGCTCCAGACCAACACCCAGGGTCAACCCTAAGGTCCAACAGTCCTTAGGGTGACTCATCTTGAGTTTCCCCTATAGTGATCCCACCTACTAAGTGTTAGAGGTTAGGACCAATATGTGGAACTTCAAGTTGAGTAGAGAAGAGGTAGAATTTCTAATGTTGAGGTTTTCTTGTCTACTTTTCTAAGAATAGTTAATATGAAAGTCTTATGGCTCTACTAAGTGCTAGAGGTTAGGACCAATATGTGGAACTTCAAGTTGAGTAGAGAAGAGTTTGGAACCAATATGTGGAACTTCAAGTTGAGTAGAGAAGAGTTTGGAATTTCTAATGGTGAGGGTTCCCCAACATGTGGAACTTCAAGTTGAGTAGAGAAGAGTTTGGAATTTCTAATGGTGAGGGTTCCGATCTAGTTTTCTAAGAATTGTCAATAGGAAAATCCTATGGCTAGAGCTTAGGCTACTAAAAGGGAAAAACTAAACCACAACCAAAAGTGAGGTCAACAAATGGACCACCAATAGGTGTGGTGTACTGGGCAAGCACACCGCGCGTATTTTCGTTGACCGACGAGATCAACAAAAACCAATACAACCTCTAAGTCAACAGACCCAAAAATATGCGTAGGGGCGTGTCTGTGATTTCTTTCTGCAGGGAATTAGCAGGTGTGTGTTTTATCAAGTTGAGAAGTAGTGACTCTCGCTAGGGATTGGAGAGTGACTTTGAGTTATGAAATTTCAAAGATTTCCAAAGGATGGGAGTCAGAATGTAAGTGCTAACCTCATGGTGGGAATTGAAATTTAAATATCAATTCAAAAATAGAGAGAGAGAGAGAGTTGGAGTGTAAGGACCCACCTCAAATGTAATGAATCAGAAATATATGACTGATTCGGAAATGAGAATTGAAATGTAGGTATATTCTCAAAAGAGAGTGTCGGAATGTAAGGACCAACCACAAATGTAATGAATCAGAAATGTAGGAATGAGAATTGAAAAGTATATCAATTCTCAAAAGAGAATGTCGGAATGTAAGGACCGACCTCGAATGTAATGAATCAAAAATGTAGGAATGAGAATTGAAATGTATATCAATTCTCAAAAGAGAATGTCGGAATGTAAGGACCTACTTCAAACGTAATGAATCAGAAATATAGGAATGAGAATTGAAATGTATATCAATTCTTAAAAGAGAATGTTGGAATGAAGGACCGACCTTAAATGTAATGAATCAGAAGTGTAGGACTGATTCAGGAATGAGAATTGAAATGTAGGTCAATTCTCAAAAGAGGGTGTCATAATGTAAGGACCAACTTTGAATGTAATGATTCAGAAATATAGGAATGATTTGGAAATGAGGATTAAAATGTAGGTGAATTCTCAAAAGATGGTGTCGGAATGTAAGGACTGACCTCGAATGAAATGAATCTGAAATGTAGGACTGATTCAGAAATAAGAATTGAAATATAGGTCAATTCTCAAGATAGAGTGTTAGAATGTAAGGACTGACTTTGAATGTGTTGATAAAACTCATTGATAAAATTAGGCTGATTTAGATCATATTTAATTGGAACTCATTGTATAGTGCATACAGATCATTCTACTATTAAGTATCTAATAAAAAAGAAGAATGTTAAACCTAGACTTATAAGATGAATTCTTCTTTTAAAGGAATTTAATTTTGCAATAGTGGATCGGAAGGGGATTGAAAACCAAGTTGTTGATCATTTGTCCACGCTTAAATTAGAAAAACCACTATGTCTTGAAAATGAAATTAACGAACATTTTTCAGATGAAAAATTGTTCGCTATTAATGAGTGGCGTGTTCCATGGTATGCCGACATTGTGAACTTTATTGTTAGTGATATTGTACTCTATGGAATGACATACCAACAGAAGAGGAAATTTATTTCTGAAGCTAAGACTTAGTTTAGGGATGACCTATTTTTATATAGATAAGGAAAGGATCTGATTATTCGAGGATGTGTACCATTAGAAAAAACTTTTGAGATTATCTAAATATGTCATTATTTTAAATTTGGGGGACATTTTGGTGTTGATAAAATAACATACAAAATTTTACAATCTAAATTTTATTGGCTTACAAATTTTAGAGGTGTTAATGCTTATATCAAAACTTGTGATAGATGTCAAAGAGTAAGCAATATTTCTAGAAGAAATGAGATGCCCTTCAATTATATGCTAGAAATTAAAATATTTGATGTTTGGGGATTAGATTTCGTGGGACCATTTATACCCTCTTTTAGAAATTTATATATTCTGTTAGCAGTTGACTATGTATCCAAATGTATAGAAGCCATTGCTTTACCACGATGTGATGCTGAAAGTGTTGCAAAATTTTTAAAAATGAATATGTTTTGTAGATTTGAGATGTCAAGAGTTATCATTACTGATGTGGGAAGTCATTTCAGAGATGCCATAATAAAGAAGTTATTAAGGAAATATCATATAAATCATATAATTGCTACTGCTTATCATTCTCAGACAAGTGATTTGACTGAATTATCCAATCAGGAAATTAAAATAATTATGCAAAAATCTGTGAATCTAACAAAAATGGATTGGTCAGTCAAACTTGACTATGTTTTGTCGGCTTGTAGGACTGCATATAGAACTCCTATAGGAATATCCCCATATAGCCTAATATTTGAAAAAGCTTTTCACTTACCAGTTGAACTTAAGTATAAAGCATATTAGGCAATTAAAGAGTTCAATTATAATTTGAAAGATGATGGTGAGAAAAGATTGTTAATATTAAATGAGTTTGAAGATATAAGAAATGAGTTTTATGAAAGCGACAAAATTTATAAAGAAAATTTGTCATGATCGAAAGATTCCTACTAAAATTTTTTAATCTTGGCAACAAGTTTTACTATATATTTCATGGTTAAGATTATTTCCGGAGAAACTTAAATCCAGGTCGATGGGCCCATTTATTGTAATGAAAGTTTATCCTTATGGAGCTGTGGATATTAAAGATCTTAAATCTGAGAAAATCTTTAAAGTGAATGGACATAGGCTGAAACCTTATTACATAAGGGATCAACAGAGGTTTAATGATGGAATTATGTTGGGTAAACCAGAGTAAGCACAGGTTACGTTGGGCTGACGGCGTAAAACCAAGCGCTTTGTGGGAGGCAACCAATAAGTATCAGTTGGTTTTTGTTTTTTTTTTGTTTTATGTGTCATTAAAAAAATTGGGGTAGTATTTTTGAGACTATTATTTGTTAGTATTGATTTTAAGACTTAAATTAGTGATTTGGACATGTTAAAATGAGAATTTGGACATTAAGTTGACTTGTGCAAAAATGTGGACTAGCGCTTAAGCGCCAAATGTGGCGCTTATTCTAGAAGGAAAAACTGTCTAGAAGTTTGCAAAAACGTGTCTTACAAGTTTTTAAATGTGTCTAGGAGTCATTGGAAGGATTTAACTATAAATGGAAAGGCTGAGTGAAGGAATTTCACCCGAGATCATTTATAGCCCTAAAGTCTAAAAGAGAGAGAGATTTTAAGATTATGTCTTCATGGAAGATGGATTTAAAGAAGAAGGAAGAGACCATGAAAAAGAAATTCATTAGTTAAAGTGCACAATGTATAAAGGTTTCTTAGTCGTTGGTATTGAAGGGATATCAGAGAAGATAAAAAAAAATTGAAAATACCATGTCTGTATTGGAGACTAAGATATTGGAAATTCAAACACATCTCGAGCATATTGGATGGCAATTGAAAATGCAATTTATCCGCACTAGTTATATAAGGGAAGAAGATAAGGAGATGTTCCTTAAGCAAAAGTGGATTGAAGAAGACTGCATCAGAGCACGTCACCACCATCCGTTTTATCAACTTTATATTTCAGTTGCCCTATGAGAGACTAATAAAAGACCTGAATTTATTTCTTCTAATGATTAAGTTCTATGTTTGTTTTTGTGTGATTAAAGTTGTTGTCCTTAATTGTTTTTAGTGTTTAAGACATGTGTTAGTGTTTATGTTACTTATGAGTTTAATTGTGAATGTGTGTTAAGTGTTTTCTACTTAGGAAAATTTTCTCCTCGAAGACTATTTGGAGTGAGAATTAAGTGTCAATATTATTTGTACTTGTTTGTGAAGTAATATAAATTTTTTTTTTGTGAAAATTTTGTGTTGCTTTAGTTTTGAATTGAAATTGTTATTAAGGAGAATTTTGAGAGAGAGGGAATTATAGGAAGTTGAAAATAAGCAATTAAGTGCTATGAGACCATTTAGGGGTGGTTTACATAGGAAAATAGCGCATTTTACTTAAATTTGAAGAGTTTAAAAAAATGCACTAGCGCCTAAGCGCCACATATCATGCTTAAGCGCGAGCTAACCCAAGAGGCAGGCACCTAAGAGCTAGTTACTCGCGCTTAAGTGCCGATTCAAGAAAACTGGTTCGCGAACAGTTAAAAGTAAAATTTTGGTCTGAAAACACCATTTTTAATGCCTCTCGTCGTCTTCTACCTCTCAAAATCACAATTTTATGGGCTAGGGTACACCATTGAGTGGAGATTTCTTAGTGTAATCAAGAAAAAATTGCTGGATTCGGATTCCTTGAGGTAAGAGCTTTAATTCTATGGAAACATTTTAGATTTTCACAGTGTATTTTAGCACATTTGGAGAAATTTGAAAATTCACGTTTAAATGGGAAAAATGAGGAAAAATCTATGAAAATTGCTTGGGAAATTTAGTTTAGCGATTTAGACTTGATTTTTGAAGTTATTTTTTGGAATTAAAATTTGTAGAATGGCACCAAGAATGAAGAGGAGTAAAAGAAAAAGCCCATTTGATTCGAGCAAATTTGTTAGTTCAAAGACTCAAGATCGATACAGTGATGCTCTACAGTCACGAAAATTGATTCACGAGTGTTGTTTTAGAAATTCGGTTGGAGACGTGTAAGATTTAATTGTTCATCGACAGTGGGAACAATCCTATTGTTTCTCGACTGTCGCAGTGATTTTTGTTGTGAGGGAGTTCTATGCAAATATCCCTGAAGCTGAAGACCATCAAGTTATGGTTTGCAGAAATTTGATACCTTTTTTGCCAGAGGTAATCAACTTGTTTTACCATTTACCACCATATACTTTATGTTTTTATGCAAATCATAGTCCTACTAAAGCGGAGTTAGACGAGATTATTTCATACTTGACTATTGGGAGAGGACTTTGGAAGAATACTGAGGAGAAGAGAGTAAATTTCCCAACTTCAAAGTTATGTGCACCTTCAAAGGCCCGACACTATTTCATTTATGCTCATCTACTTTTGACCAATCATCTCAATGAAATGACCAGAGAAAAAGTGATATCGAACTATTGTATTCAAGAGGGAAAGCTCATCAATATTGGAGCTTTGATTGATCAGACTATCATCAGTTCTGCTACAGCTGTTACTACTGCATATCTGTGATTTTCTTACTTGATCTTTTATTTGTGCGAGCAGACTGGAGTTAAATATGACAGTTGGGAGGACGTTCTGTTACCTCTAAATCCCATCATAAAGGTGAATGTGAAAACTTATTCTGAGCATTCAATTTTTGGCTGGATGGGAGGATGTTTCAGGAGCTATGGAATGGAAATGTATGTTGCATCTACCTATGCTGCTTTTTCATCTAGACCATCTACTTCACGTGCTTCTACATCTCGAGGTGAGTCTACTCATATCCGAGATGAGTTATTGTAGAATATGATGGAAAATATTAATTTTACCACTGATAAGGTAGAAAATTTTGAGCATTTTATTGATCATACAAATAGTTATAATAGAAGGAAGCGTGATTATGAAGAGAAATTCCACTCATTTTTGTAGAGCCTAGTTAGAGGTGACCCAAGAGTGCAGTTTCCTCTCCATCTTAAATGTCCTGAAAAATGGTATAGCGGTGATTCTGAGGATGAAGAGTAGAGTTGAGAGATTTATTTTAAGATTGTAATATGACATGAACTATGTGGTATGAGTTTGCTACATTTGCATCTGTGTGTTGTTTTGGACTTTTATGTTTTATTGTTATTATGACATTTGTGGTAGTTAGTATTTTTTTTTTAAATTTTAGGGTAGTAACTATTATTTTGTGTTTTGTATTGTGATTTAGTTAGTTTAGAACTTAACTCAATTTCATATCTGTTATAATGTAGAAAATCTTGCTAGCTTAGATCTTAAACTTGAAATTCAGAAACTGGTACCCTTTGCTTTTTTTTATCATATTTGTAAGTTTGTCTTTATGTTAAGATTGTGATGTCAGTAGTGTGTATGTTTGCTTTTATGTTTATACCCACTGTTTCGAAGTCTATTAAATCTCTACATGTTAAAGTAAGATGAAAATATAGAAAATTTGATCAAAAATTAATTTTACTCCAGTTTTTAGTTTTATACTTGTATTAGTAGGGTTTAAAATTTCCGTTAGCATGTTATTTTTCAAGTTTCATTTATGCTTATATATATCTAAAACTAAATTGTTTAATCTGTTGAAAATTTAAGTTTGAGGGGATAAAAAGTATTTTAAAAACTGGAATTTTATTTTTTCTGAAATGTGCAACAAGTGAATTTGATTTGAAAAGAAAAAAATTGATTATATATATGAAGTAATATTAGGGAAGTAAAATTTGATTTTAAAAATGAGTAAGAAAATGTAGTTTTTAAAAATTGATGTGTCGCTTGATGACAAGTAACATTTTAAATTTGAGGCTTTTCAGACACATTTTTATATAGTGTTTTTAGGCTTTTCAGACACCTAAAATATATAGTATTTTTAGACACATTTTTATACCTATTTTTGAGATATTGTGCTTTAATGGAAATATTTTTGTGTTTTTTTTCCGATACAAATAAAAAGGTTAAAAATTCTTAAAGGAGTGAAAAAGGATCAAATTTGGAGCACAAAGGTGAAAAAGCGCCAGATCCGGCGCTTAAGCGTCGGTTAAACAAAGAAGGCTGCACCTAAGCGTCAGAGGTACAATGCTTAAGCACCAATGGCAGTTACTAGACGAGTAAAGTCAGTTTTTACGAATTTTGAAGAGGCTTTTTCAGCCACCCATTGGCTTAATAGGTGGTTATAACCAGCATGGATTAAAATTAACACGAAAGGATGCATCTCTTTAGGAAATACAGTGAATTGGAACACATTTTGAAGAGTTTCTAAGATAGCTCTTAGAAAACTAGAAAAGAAAGAAGGGAGGACTTTGAAAGGAGTTCTGAAAATACTTGGAAAGTTTTGAAAGTTCATCAATTTGGGAGTTAGTTCAGAGAAATTTTAAGGAACCACTTTTACTTTTTATTTATCCTTTTTGTTAGTCTATTTTGAGTTATTATAAAGAGGAGAGATTCAAAGGAACTTCAAGAGTTTGGTGGAGAACTTGAGATACAATTTTTTCCTTTTGCTTTGAAACTACTTTTGGTTTTAATTTAGACTTGTTGTTGGTTTGACAATGATTTTTACTTTTAAACTAAGTGTGGTTTTTTTTTCTCCATGGAGTTGTTTTCTTTATATTTATTCATAAAATGTTAAGTAATTAAGTTTTGAATGGGAATTGTGGAGGGTATTGATCTTTAATTTTTGAAGAAGTTGTGATGATTTAAATCCATGCACTTTATCTACTTCTTTATTTTGCCAATCCAGATGTTAAAATCTGTTGTGAGAACATGTAAGAACTGGGCTAATATTGTCTCAGTCAACAATTGAAAAAAACCACGTGAGGTTGTATGAATGAGAATGTAGTTCATTTGATTGACTGCAAATAAATAAGTAGAATTCATTAAAAGTGTGTAGAGTTAGAAGACTTTAAAGTGACAGGTTAAAGCCCCCAACTTGGTTTATTATTTTAGGTTCTGATATGAGATAGGGAACTCTAGAGTGAGACGCTTTATCTTCCCTTCCTAGCCGGCCTTCAGAAGTATTCAAATTTAAATTAGCTAATGTTCTTTATAGCATCTCTAGTAAAGGCAAAGAATATTATTGCACCTATTTAGCACAACACAATTTGCATACTTCCACAATAGAATTCCTATATTTATTATTGATTCATGATAAGAAGAAAAATACTTTTCTTATTAAGTATTTTTCATCTACAAAATTCTAGTTATCTTTTTAAGTTGTTACTGTTTTATCAAAATATAAAAATTACCAAAAATATTTGAATTTTTATTACTGCAAAGTATATTCAATTTAAGAAATTGTCTTTTTGAAAATAGAAAGTTCTCTAAAAGTGTATATTGTATAAACTCCCTGCTGGTTTGATATTCAGGTTTTAATCAAAAAGTCCTATATTACTTGATAATGATACGTATACTTGCATAGTATCCCAATATATATAAATTAAAAGTTAAATTCTTATTTTTCTTCAGGATCAAGATTTTGGTTTTGCTGTAAAGTAAGGAAATATAAGTGAAATATAATCTAAATTATTGTTGTACTTTGCGTATTAGCAGTATCAAGGGATCACCCAGTACTGACCCTTAAGCGCTAGTAAAACTGAGAAGGTCACACCTAAGCACCAAGTACCTCGCGCTTAAGAGCCCAAAGTAGTTACTTAGTCATTCAATGAATTTGGGTGAATTTTTGAAGAAGTGTTTGAAGCAACTCTTAGTGAAAACATAGAAAATATTTAATGTACATGAAAATAAATTCAATTAGCTTTTTAAAGGAGGCAAATCTTTGAACATTCATTGAATTTTGACACATTTTGAAGAGACACTTAGGTACCTTTTGAAAAATCATACAAGAAGACTTAGATTGAAATGACGGGTGCTCTCTCCTACACCTCCCCTAGCCACTTCAGAGCCACCACCCCCCTCTAGACAACGCTGATGCCTCTCTCTCTTAGATTAATTAGGATACTTTTTGAAAGAAGAAGAAGAGAGGAGTCGTAGTGTGTGAGTAGAGAGTATTGTAAGAGAAAAGAAGTGAAAAGATTCAAAGGAACTTTAAGAGTTTGGTGGAGATTATTTGAGATAAGTTTTATCTTTCTGACTAAATTTGGTTTTAATTTAGACTTCTTATTTTTTTTCATGATTTCTACTTTCAAACTTAAGTGTGGTTTTGTTTTCTCTATAAATTTTGGGTTTTTTATCTTTTTCCTTAAATTGATAAGTGATTATGAATTGGATAGACGTTGTGTGAAGTATTAATCTTTGATGTTGGAATAAGTTATGACAATTTAGAACCTTGTACTTCATTTTCTTCTTGATTTGACCAATTAAGATGTTAATATTTGTTGTGAGAACATGTAAGATCCAATATGGTGTTGTCTCAGTCAACTGATTATAAAAATCACATGAGATTGTATGGATGAGAATGCAATTCATATGACTGAGAGAAAATAAATAGGGAAATAAAGTTTGAAGGGTTTAGAATTAGAGGACTTTAGAGTGACAAGCTAAATCCCCCAATTTAGTTTATAGTTTTAGGTTTTGACACAAGATGCTAGCCCACAATTGGAGGGAGAAGAGGAAACTCTAGAGTGAGTGCTAGTATCTTCCCTACTTAGCCCATCTCCAAGACTATTCAAACTTTAAACTAGCTGATATTTGTTGACCACATTTTTTAGGTTTTCATTTCCATTCCTTAGATACCCTAGGATCTAGCCTTAGGATTTCTATTTTGACTCTCCTAGAGGACTAAACTGGGATCTACAAGACTTAGAAATTTAGACCATTTCTTCGCTCCTTGAAGTTTCATATTGACGGTTTCTAATCCTTGACGTCAAGTTGGGTCGATTATAGCCGAACATGTTGAAACTCTTGTTGAGTTCCCATAGAAGTTTAAAAGCCATAAGTGAACCCCACGGCGTGTGACGTTTTACTTTCTACTGCAAGCAGTTTATTTGACTTTGGTTATTGATTATGTGAAGACCGGTCAATGATTCACTCATTAAATGGTTCCAAACGGGTCACAATAATTTCATTTGATGCGTCGCATGTGAATTGAAGGCTAATTGGCTCGATCATCGATGAATTTATATGAATGGCCCCAAATGGAAAAACGGACTCCGCTGTCGAGTCCAGAATGTTGATTTTAGCTAAGGAGGATACCCATTTTGTTGGGGTTCTGCGTACGAATGAGTTGCACAAAACTTGATATTTTTTTTAATAAATAAAATATATAATAATTTATTTTAATAAATAGTTTTTTTTAATCCTAAATCTAATCTCACGCTCACATTCCTCCCCTCCTCCTCTTGGAACCCTTCTTGCCCTAACCGGACCTTTTCCTCTTCCTCAATTTCCTTGACCGAATCACGAAACTTCATTCGCTTCTCTGGTGATCCCTTTCTTCACCGATCTTAGCTGACCTTCATCGCCAGTCCCCTTACCGGTAACACTTTTCAAACAAACTTTACTGCCTAAATGCGTAAGTCCCATCAATGGGCATCCCTCTTTCCCTCGGCTATAAATAACCCTTGGAGAATAATTTAGGGAGTTTATTTTTTTTTTGAGCAATTTGAAGATTTATTTTGATTGAGGTATGCTCTATACTTTCTGGAAGTCATTTGAGGGAACTTTTAATTTTTCTGACTAGTTATTGAAGAGGAATTTTGGCCGACTCGCTATTTCTTTTGGACTTGGCTTCTTCCATTCTTGAGATTTAGAGATTATTTATGCTTACTGCCTCTAAGTTCTTTAAAAAAAACTTCTGGAAGCATTCAGAAGTAAGTTCTCCTCCTCTGCTTCGATTGTTTCAAAGGATTCTTGTATTTAGAAAGACAATTATATAAGAATTTATATTCATGAGATGGACTTGTGTTACAATTTCAGGAAATAGATAAGATTTTTAATATTTCTCTAGAATTATATTTGGTTGCCTGGAGAGGTTACTTGTGGTTTTCTTGTGGAACTTGAAGTCTTATTTCCTCACCTACACTCGTTCATATATCATAAATGTGGTTTCAATTTCAAAAAAAAAGAAAGGTGGATTGAAATATGCTGATTATAATCATTTATTTGAGTTGGCTATGATTTCTCTTCTTTTAAAGATAAAGAGAATTTATGAGAAAACATCCCTTGAAGAGTTAGAACTTTGCATTCTTACATGAACCTCACTTTTTTCCTTTCGGCTCTATTTTATTTTGGCTGTAGTTTGTTTTGTTTTATAAGAAAAGTCTTCTATTCTATACTAATTCTTGGTTTGTTTTATATTTTTCTGATTTCCTTTCATATTTGGTTTGAATCATCTATTTGCTTGGCAAGAGGTTCAGCTTTCCTTATGAGTTCTGGCTTCAAACTTTTAAGCATTGGAAGTATTATTTTCTTTCTTTTTTTATGTCTTTATTTTCTTGCTTTTTGTGTTTTTGAAAGAAAATTAAATCAATTCTTGTTACATTCTAAAATATGAATCAGATTGATTTGATTTTCTTTCATGGATCATTATTCCCTTAAGTGATTAGAATTTTGATTTGATGCTTCTGATCATTGGAAAATCTGTAGGATGTCTGGAGTGTGGGGAAATAAATATTTGATTACTTTTGTGAGAAGATAATGTTCCCTATCTTATTTCATTGGTTGCTATACGGTTCAGATACATATGGATTTTTATACATTTACATGTATACGGTTCAGATACGTTTGATAGTGATTACTTTTCCTAAATCCTCACACTTTCTCAGGCTATTTGTGTATGATGTGCAGATACAAGTCCCAAACATCTAAATAATTTACAGGATTGAAACATGAAATAATTTCTCTTTCAAAGACGTAAAGCAAAACCATAGATTAATTTGAGATGTCACTGAATCTTATTCGATATCTTCGACATCTCTTACTTTTCTCTCCTTTGGATTCCGGAAATAATTGTTCCTACTTGAACTTATCCCACTAGATTTTCCTATAAGTAGTCGTGGAAACCTAAACGTTGAATTCTTGAAGACAAAACCTCTGATCATTATCGAGAGTTTTCTCAAATGAGCCCCGTCATTTGGGATGTAATTAACTATTGGTGCTTGCTTCTATAATGAATTAAGAACTCAGATTAATCTAAACTCTATCTAACATATGTAATAGATAGGGGAATTTGTCGGCTATAAATTTTGCAGTCAAAAATAGAGTTATAATCTTTTAAGTTTAGATAGTTAAGCATACCAATAAGTAATACGTTCATCCTTTAAGATGATATATCATTTATAGTATCGTGCTCAGCTATTTAAACTATTAGATATGTGAGGTCTATTCGGTCTCATCATTTTAAAACAAAAACCATTTTTACAAAATTAAAATTACATTATATACTACATTTAAATTTGAAAATCCTATTTTTTTTAAAAAAAATGGAGACAATTTTTGGCGACTCCACTGGGGTTCAATTCCTCTCTCCAATTTGATTAAGAGGTTTTGTCTTCATACATCATTAGTGTATCCATATCCCTAGTGGGTCAGACTATCTCTCTTCAATTGATGTACTTCACTCATTTTATCCTTGAATAAGCTTTGTCAACTCCCTTGATTATAGAGCCATTTTGAATCAAGTTCATTAGCGTGAAAGCTCAGGATAGGTATAGCGACACACTGCAGTCAAGAAAATTGATTCCTGAGAGATGTTTTAAAAGTATAGAGATGTAGTGAAAGGTTTAATTATTCAGCAATAGTGGGAATGTTTTTGCTATTTTATTGTTGTTTCTATGATTTCTGTTGTTCGGGAGTTTTATGCTAATCTCCCTGAAGCTGAAGAAGATCGTGTCATGGTTCGAGGAAAATTAGTGTGCTTCTCCCACGAGGTAATAAATTTATTTTACTAGTTGCCCTATAGTACGTTGAGTTTTTATTCAAATTATAGTTCAACTGAGGAGGAGTTGAAAGAGATCATATCATAATTAACCATGGGAAGAGGATTGTGGTGTGGAAAATCACAACTGAAAGAAGAGTCAACTTTCCAGCTTCTAAGTTAGATGTCATATCGAAAGCGTGACAATAAATGTATTTTACTATTTTTGCTCAGTGAAGTTACCAGAGATAAAGCTACCTTTAACTATTGCATTCATCAGTTAAAGTTGATTGATCTATCATACTATCATCAGTTATACTACCAGTGCATCTAGTGCAGGTTTGGGATTCTCATCTTTGATCGTTTCCTTATGTGAGCAGCCAGGTGTTAGATTCAATTGTTGGAAGGAGATACTACAACCTCTAAAGTCCATCACAAGTGTTAATGTGAAATCTTATTCACAACATTCAATA
Organism: Phalaenopsis hybrid cultivar; assembly: GCA_002079205.1. Taxonomy (NCBI): domain Eukaryota; kingdom Viridiplantae; phylum Streptophyta; class Magnoliopsida; order Asparagales; family Orchidaceae; genus Phalaenopsis; species Phalaenopsis hybrid cultivar. The sequence goes on from JXCR01127730.1 coordinate 176,177, forward strand.
TTTTGCTGGAGAGAAAGATTTTATAGAAGTTTAGGTGCTTCTACTTCTCATGCACATACCTCACATGCATCCACATCACAAGGTAAGGCTTCTAGTTCTGATTCGCGGTCACACTTATTGCAAAAGATGTTAGATAACAACAATTATACTACGAACAAGGTGTTAAATTTTAAAAATTTTGTGGATCATATAGATAGTTATATGAGAAGACATAGTGATTATTGATACACAAAAAAAATATGCATTTATAGACCCATATTTTAAACCCATTTTTTGTGATATTGCACTTTAATGGAAGGTATTTTTTATGTTTCTTACAGGTTGTTGATTTTTGAGACTTGAAGAAAAATGGAAGCAAAGAGGATGGAATTTGGAACAAAAATGGAGATTTGGAAGAATTACTCAACATCGACGGTGCCAAAAGGACATCGGACGACGATGCTGACCTCACTTTTGGTTGAGTTTTAGTTTTTCCTCTTCTGTAGCCTAGGGTCTAGCCATAAGACTTTCCTATTGACTATTCCTAAAAAACTAGACCCTCACAATTAGAATTCTACCCTCTTCTTTACTCAACTTGAAGCTCTACATATTGGTCCTAACCTCTAGCACTTAGTAGGTGGGGTCATTATGAGGGAGCTCAAGGATAGTTCCTATAGGACTATTTAACCTTAAGGTTAACCCTGGGTGTTGGTCTGGGGCTAAGGCACTCACTTTCACTCACTACACTCACTCTCTCACAATCCCTCACAACCCTAAACCAAGTATTTGTTGACTTTGATCCCTTGATCTTTTGAGAGAATCATGTAGATGGTCCCTAAACTCACTAGCCCTAGGCTAGGTTTTGGCTAAGACAAGTAGATAAATGACCCAAATTGAGATTACATTGGTCATATCCAACTTGGCATTTTGCCCCCAAATCCACAAAATTACTAGATACCCTTGGAGCCCTAAATTTGGCCAAAATTCCCAAAATTTCTCAAATCCACCCAAAATACCCAAATTTGTCCAAAAATAATTTCAAACCTTTTTAAAATACCGAAGTTACCCAAGGCTATAAAAAATTCCAAATTTAGCAAAATACCCCCAAAATGGTCAAAATTACAAAATTACCCTTGGCACCCCAAACTTTCCCAAAACCTCCAAAATCACTTTAAATGTCTCCAAAACCAATTTGGCCTTTTCAATTAAACCAATTTAGCCAATTTGACCATTTTGACCAAAACCCCAAATTGCCTTTAAAGGCCCAATTTCCTTAAGTTCACCATAAATGTCCATCAATTTGGCACAAAGTTCACCCAATTTCAATCCTCAACTCTTCATAACAATCCTAGACACCAAAATTGACCTTCAATTGATCTTGGTGAAGCCTCAGTTGCATTAAATTTAAACCTAAGTCAAAAAATTCCCAAATTTACCCCAAATTGGGCTTACATCCAAATTCCACCAAATTGATTGCCCTAACCACAAAATTGACACCCAATTCATGTTCAAAACTCTTCATGATGTTCCTAGAGACCATTCTCAACAATCAGTTTGGACGTAACCCAACCTTATCACAACCTAGACCCAAGTTTAGCCCAACCAGCCCAAATTGACAAAAATTCCGAAATCCTTCAAATTAAACCCCTAATTAGACTAAAATTCATTTCAATCCTTAAAAAAAAATCTTTATTATAATAATATACACAATGTTGATCAATCAATTGGGCTCATAGTCATGGTTAGCCTGATCAAAGCCCAACTTTTGGCCATTTAAACCCACATTGAACCATACACCAAAATTGTCCTAGCCATGTCAAATTGACGAAGGCAAGACTTCTATAGCCAATTTTTGGACCCTAATGAAAAGCTAGACTCACATAGCCCACCCTAGATGAGCCATGGACCAATGGTCCCCTAAATCAAGGGATTTATTTCTGAAATTGCTTAAGCCAAAGAGATCTTCGCCAAAACCCATCACCAACCAAAATTAATGGTTTTCACAGATTCCTCTGGCTCACGTGACCTCCTAGCCACCTCCCATGGCCCTGACAGCCTGTATAGTCTCTGGAGTACCTCAAAATCAAGGGCCACCATCCCTAAATCATACCCGATCTCAACTCTAGGGGCCAGCTCACCTTGATTAAGCTTCAAAGCCTCTTAGCTCACAACCTCAGCAGACTTTTGCACTCAAGGCCATGCCCTGAGCTCCACTCCCCGACCATGGCTATAAAATGGTCTCTTCTAGGCCAAAAGAAGGGTGCTGAAATTTTCTCAAGGAGACCCCTTCCAAATTGCTCCCATAGCCTCTTTGAGACCTCATCAGTGCAACCTAACCACCTCCTTACCCTCATTTTCCTTGTCGAGCTCAATTTTTGAGGTCAAATCCTTACCAGAGATAGTACATTCTCCATCATGTTTCCCAAGTGCACCAAATCTCAATTAAATACACCCACACCTTCACCAAAGTGAAAGGAGAAGAAGATCCATCAAAGCCCCCACATAGAGAGCCTTCACACTAAACTTTGATCAACACCCGAATTCGGTCTTGATCAAATTTGGGTCTAGAAATTTCACCATGACTAGAACCTAAATCCTTAGCCTCCTTAGACCTCCACGAACGTGCCAAGCACCTATGATTGAAGCCTCCCTTCTCAAAGCAAAGGAATTGAACTTCCTCTCATCCCGAGCCTATTTTGATTCTCCATGTGATTAGGGTTAGTTTAAGGACTTGTTTACCATATGGATATGTTTGTCTCACTTTGTTGAGTCTATAGGATCAAAAATGAGATCATTTGGTTGAGAAATGATGGAAATCATAAGGTTTCAGGATTGACCGTCACGAGTTTTGGTTATCAGGGATGATGACAGGGAGCCGTTGGATGACATGTGTATCAAACAGATGGGCGAGATGAAGTCGGACAACGCTTCGATACATAAATGTTAGCTGCTACATGGATGGTGGTATCCAACCAGAGCATGCCACATAGAGCTTTAGAGACGTCGTAGGTTAACGCAGCGTCGCGTGTTTGAATAGAAAAAATAGGGATTTTTCTATTTATTTAGATGCACATAACTGTGAAAAATCATATCTTTACACAGCAAAATCACAAAAATAAAAGAAAAATACCTTAGTGCTCAGTGAATAGAGGAGAACAATGTGGAAATGGTTTGAAGTTTATTTGATGCATATTTTATTTTTAATTAATTAAATATTGTTCTATGTATTTTGATTCTCCATGCATTCAAGTATTTCACCATGGCTTGATATTTTGACATGTTGTTGCCTCTTTCATGAGGGATATTCCCTGATTTTTTCAATATCAGAGGAGGACCCTAGACAGAGATCCATATTTTTTAAGTTTATGTCCATCATTGGCATAAATTAGTCATGGTAATTAGCATGTTTCTTAGAAAAAAAATATAAGAAGATTTTGGTAGGTTCACTGTGACCAGAGAATCATAGGAAGAATTTTTCAAGAGTCAAGTCATTAAGAACACACCTAATTTTCATAAAACCCTAAGATAAAAATAAAATTAATTTGGGAAAAATATACATCTAAATGAATTGATTTTGATTCTCTATTTTAACTTAAAGTTTAGAGGACTCCCCATAGAAATTTCAAAATATTTAGAGTTCATTTGACAACCTAATCTGATTTTCTAAGTTAAATAGCATTTTTGACACTAAAATGATTTTCAACAATCAAAGTATAATATGAAAAATTATAAAACAGGTTTTGGGAGTACTCTGTGATCAGAGAGTTTTTCTAAAAAAAAAAATGTAATTACAATAAAAATTTTATTTTTAAGCATATTTTGAGTATTTAAATAATAAAATTAATAAAAAGCAAAAAATTAATAAAATTAATGGAAATGTTATATTTTTTTCTTAAACACTTGGGAGAAATTATAATATTTTTTCTTATTTTTTAAGTGAAGACATTGAATTTTAAAGCCTAAAAATAATTTTCAACTGCTAAAAAGGAATTATTCTTAATTATTTATTTAAATAATTTTAATAATTAAAAGAGAAATCATAAAAATGCAAAAGGTGTTTTTCTGGGTTCTTTGACCTCAGAGAGAATTAATAAAAATGGAAAAAAACATAATTTTCCATATTTGAAATATTTTATAATTAATTAATACTATAGAAATTAAAATAACTCTAATAATTCAAATAAAACTCAAAAAATCATGAAATTTTGTTCAAGTGGTTCTTTGGTCTAGGTCTAGCTTCAGTAAAATTTTCAAGTGATTAGGCTTTGCCTTGGTCAAGTTATTGAATTTTCTTTGAAAAATCCTATTTTTGCATGTAATTAATCATGTAAATTAAATTTAATTTTTAAAAATAATATTTTCACTTCTGATGTCCTATTTGACTCATTAGTGAAGAGTTATAAAAATGTCAAATTCATTTAAATTAAATTTGATGAATTATGAAGTGATAGAACCTGAAGGGTAAAAGTGCAATTTTGAAAATCTAGCCCTAATTAACATTTAGAATTAATTCAAGAGAGTAAGATGTGCAATTTATGATCTCAATTAACATGTTCATATGATTGAAACATAATGGATTAATTGGTAGAAACCAATTTCACTTTATTAATTAAAGGATAAATTTGTAATTTCCTAAATCATTAAAGTTGAAAATCTATTATATTAAATGATCCTAGACTTTGGGGTATGATTTTGGATTTTCATAACTCACCAATTTAATACCTCAATCTGCTGTACAAATGACATTCAAAGCTTGTGATGATGAATCAATATCACTTAAAATTCAATTTCTTTCAGAAATTACTAATATGTCTACCAAGGTCCTAAGGGCTTAGTAGTGACCTCGCTAAATCAAATTTGGTTAAGGATTAGAAAAGTGAATGTAACTAGAAATTGAACACCTTTGAAACACTATAAGCCCAAGTTAAAGCTAAAATTAGCTAAGTGTCTTACTAAGATTAAATTGCCCCTTTTAAACTTCGTCACTCGCATAATTCTCAAATTAAATGACAAATGTTAATTAACCTACTCTTAATGATAATTGAAACATTGATATTCCTTAAAAACTAGAGGTGTTTACAGAATGATTTATTAAGCAACATAATAAGTTTAAATGAGCTTGAGAATTTTCATTAGGTGGTGAGTGGGAAGCATGGACCTGCTTTGTTCTCTTGACCTTTTGGATACCTAAGAGGTCTACTAAACTTAGAGTGTTGTGCTTAATGAAATCGTCCTCAGATGAATTTAATAGAGGTTCACCATGATATGATTTAGGATTTGGTAGATAACAAGAACCTTATTTCCTCGCTTTACATAAAATACTTTTAACAAATAAATGCTCTCACATGCATTTTGAGTTTCAGTTCAAGATTACGGGTAGACTATCCAAGTATACTTTTATTTTACCTGTATTTCTAGTTTCTCGTACTTTAATTTTCAGTATGTTACTGTACTTACTTACCTACATTTATGAACAGAAAACACAAACCTGCATGTAAAACAACGATGCCACCCTGTATGAAAACTAAAACTACTAGGATCATTTGTTTAATCACAAACATCAAAAAAATAAAACTAACTTAGTACTAAAACCAAAACCAAAACTAACTTCAACCAAGGTAAAATTTACCGCCACAACATTCAAAATATAAAATAACTCAAAGTTTAATCACAAACATCAAAAAACAATAATTGCAACTAAATTAAGACATCTCTATTGGATGATCGGGAACCTCTCGGAGGAGGAAACCTACGGTTGCTAACATGGCTTCCCACGATCTAAATGATAGTATGAAACTCATTAAGTCGAGTTTAGTAAATTCTTTTGGACTAAGGGAATCCAATAGAAAATAGTGGTACCAAAATGAGGTAACCATAGGATCCTAACCGGTGTCACTCTAATCAACTTTAATATGCGTCATAACATTTAAAGAACTACAACCATATGGACATCTTATTTAACATCATAACTTGTCACACGAGAAAACTTAAACTCTTAACGGCAAAGAGCTTGGAGCTAGCATGGTGGGTAGCACGACCATCTTTAATAGCAAAACACGCCTACATCAGCTTAACCGATTTCCTTTCTTAGAATTAAATAACCAGGCCATAGGAATTCAAGGAAGTTTTCTTTTGCAACGTAGACCCTCACCTTATCTTTAGGTGTTTGTATAACTCTGTTTACAATATAAGCCCTAACTCATCTTAGAATTCTTTGGTTGTTGTTTGTCACAACCTAAATCCTCACATTTTCCAGGATATTTGTGTGATCATTTCACACTAATTTAAGCTCTAACAAATAAAATTGACATGATGAAACATCTAAATAATTTCTCCTAAAAAAAGAAGCCAAACAATAGGATATATTGGGAAGTCACCAAAGTTCTCCTCTAGATTTATGACATCTATTAGTTCTTCCTCCTTTCAATTTTATAAAAAAATGTTCCAAATTTGAACTATTCCCATTTCATACCTCTTTGATTGTTTTCGTTGAAAAGTCCTATCCTTTTGAACTCCTTGAAGATAATATTCTCTCATTTTTATTAAGAGTTTTTTTAGGTGACTTCAGTTATCTAATATATATTTAACTATTGAGGCTTGCTCTTATAAGAAGCTTGTCTGAACCCAGCTTAAACTAAACCCTATTTAATTCTTCTTATTAAAGAGGGGAAATTATCTGTGAAGGATAAACACAAGACTTGAAGGTGATGCTCAATCAAATAAACTAAGAAATATATGACATTCGTTTAGTCTGTGAAATCGTTTATCTGCCAACAATTTCCCTTATTAATATGAAGAATAAAATAGTTTTTATTTTAAGCTAGGTTCAGACAAGCTTCCTAGGAATACGCTTAGTTAATTGAAGTTACCTATGTATACTCTCGATAAAAATCAGGAATAATTATCATCAAGGAGTTTAAAAGAATATGACTTTTCAACAAAATCGGACAAAGAGGTATGAAATGGGAATAGCTCAAATTTGGAACATTTTATTATAGAATCCAATAGAGGAAAAACTAGGGGGTGTCATAGATGCAGAAGAAAATTTCGGTGACTTCCCAGTCTATCCTTGTGTTTGGCTTCAGTTTTGAGGAAAAATTATTTAGGTGTTTCATCCTGCCAATTTTATTTATCAGTGCTTACATTTGTGTGAAACGATCACACAAATACCTTGGAAGATGTGAGAATTTAGGTTGTGACAAACGACAACCTCAGAATCCAAAGATTAGTTAGGGCTTATATTGTACATCAGAGATATACAAAGGCCTAAAGATAAGGTGAGGGTTTACGTTGCATAAGCAAACTACCTCAAAGTTCTATGGCTTGATTGTTTAATTCTAAGAAAGGAGATTGATTTAGCTAATGTAGACGTGTTTTGCTATTGAAGATGGTTGTGCTGCCCATCGTGCTAGCTCCAAGCTCCTTACCATGACGAGTTTAATTTTTCTAGTGTGTCAAGTTATGATGTCAAATCACATGTCCCTATGGTTGTAGTTCTTTAAATTTTCATGGGGCCTATTAAAGTTGATTAGAGCGACACGGGTTAGGACCTATGGTTCCCTCATTCTAGCACCACTATTTTATATCATACTCATTTAGTCCAAATGAATTTACTAAACTCAACTTAATGAATTTCATATTTTCATTTACACCGTGGGAAGTCTAATTAGCAACCGTAGGTTACCTCCTCCGATAGATTCCAGATCACTGATAGAGATGTCTTAATATAGTTACAATTGTTGTTTTGTGATGTTTGTGATTAAATTTTGAGTTGTTTTATATTTATAATATTGTTGCGGTGAATTTTATTTTGGTTGATTTTAGTTTTGGTTTTGGATTTGCGGTTATCCTAGCAGGTTTTTTTTCATGCAGAGTGATATCGTTGTTTAACATGCAAGTTTGTAAGTACAGTAATGTACTGAAAAATAAAGTATGTGAAACTAGGAATACATGTAAAAAAAAACGTACCTGGATGGTCTTCCCATCATTTTCAACTAAAACTCAAAATGTATGTGAGAGCATTTATATGTTAAAATCATTTTATGGAAAGCGAGGAAATAAGGTTCTGGTGATCTACCAAATCCTAAATTATATCTTGGTGAACGCCTCTTAATTCATCTAAGGATGATATCATTAAGCAAAACACACTAGGTTTCTTAGACCTCCGAGGTATCCAAAAGGTTGGGAGAAAGAAGTAGGTCCATGCTTCCCTCTCACCACATGATGAAAAATCTCAAGCTCATTTAAACTTATTATGGTTCTTAATAATTCATACTATGAATACCTCAGTGTTCAGTCAATATCAATGTTTCAATTATCTCTAAGGTAAGGTAGTTATCATTTATCATTTAATTTGAGAATTATGTGAGCAAAGACCTTTAAAAGGGGCAAGTTAAAGCTATAAAGACACTTAGCCAACTTTAAGTTTAACTTGGGCTTGTAGTGTTTTAAAGATGTTAAATTTCTAGTTAGATTCACTTTTCTAATCCTCATTTAACCAAATTTGATTCAGCCTAGGTCACTACTAAACCCTTGGGACCTTGGTGGACATATTAGTAATTTTTGAAAAAAATTGAATTTTAAGTGATCGTGATTCATCAGCAAAAGGTTTGAATGTCATTTGAACAACAAATAGGGGTATTAAATTAGTGAGATAATAACATCTAAAATCATACCCCTAAGTCTAGGATCATTTAATTTAATAAACCTCTAAATCTTAATGATTTATGAAATTAAGGAAACTGCAAATTTATCCTTTAATTAAAAAAATGAAATTAGTTTCCACCAATTATTTGCTTATGTTTCAATCATTTGAACATTTTAATTGAGATCAAAGTTTGCTCATCTTACGCTCTTGAAGTAAGCCTAAATGTTAATTAGGGCTAGATTTTCAAAATTGTACTTTTACCCCTAAGGCTTTATCACTTCATAATTCATCAAATTTAATTCAAATGACTTTGGGATTTTTATCCTACCTCAGTCATGAGTCAATTAAAACATAAAATGTGAAAATGTGATTTTTCAAATTTTAATTTAATTTACGTGATTATTTACATGCAAAAATAGAATTTTTTAAAGAAAATTCAACTACTTGACCAAGCCAAAGCCTATTCACTTGAAATTTTTCTTGAAGATAGACCTAAACTAGAGAACTTCTTGGACTAAGTTTAATGATTTTTTGAGTTTTACTTAAATTATTAGAATTATTTTAATTTCTGGAGTATTAATTAATTATAAAATTTTTCAAATTTGGAAAATTATGTTTTTTCATTTTTATTTAATCTCTCTGAGGTCGAAGAACCCAGAAGAGCAAATTTCACATTTTTATAATTTTTATTTGAATTATTAGAATTATTTAGATGAAAAAATAAAAAAAATATATTTTTTTAGGCTTAGAAAATTATTTTTTAAGATTTTAAAATTCAATGTTTTTACTTAGAAAATTAGGAAAAATATTTCAATTACTCCTAAGTTCTTAGGAAATAATTTAGAACATTTCCATGAATTTTCTTAATTTTATGCTTTTTACTATTTTTTTATAATATTTAAATATTCAAAATATGCTTTAAAAAATGAAATTTTTATTTTAATTACAATTTTATTTTTAGAAAATCCTTCTGGTCATAGATAACTTCCAAAATCAATTTTATAATTTTTGAAGTTATATTCTGATTGTTAAAAATCTATATATTGTCAAAAATGCCATTTAACTTAGAAAATAAGATTAGGTTGCCAAATGAACTCCATAGAATTCTTATGGGGAGTCATTTAAATGTTTATTTTTCCCAAAATAATTTTCATTATGTCTTAGGGTTTATGAAAATTTGGTGTGTTCTAAATGACATGGCTCATAAAATATTTTTCTTAGGGTTTTCTGGACACAGTGAACCTACTAAAATTTTCTTGGACCTTTTCTAAGCAACATGCTAATTACCATGATTAATTTATGCAAATGATGGACATAAACTTGAAAAATATGGATCTCTATCTAGGGGTCCTTTTTGTCATTAGAAAAATAAGGGAATATCCCTCATGACAGAGGCAACAATATGCCAAAATATCAAGCCATGGTGAAATACGTGAATGCATGGAGGATCAAAATACTTAGAACAACATTTAATTAATTAAAAATAAAATATGCATGAAATAAAATTCAAACCATTTCCACATTATTTTACTCTAGTCACTGAGTACGAGGGTATTTTTCTTTTATTTTTTTCATTTTTTGTGCAAAGATATGATTTTTCAATGTTATGGGCATTTAAATAAATCAAAATATTCCCTATTTTTCTATTCAAACAACCGGCGCCACAACAACCTACGGCGTCTCAGAAGCTCTGTGTGGCAAGCTCTGGTTGAACACTGCCATCCACAAAGCCACTGAATTGGCCTGTGCTTTATGTATCGAAGCACTATCCGGCTTCATCTTGCTCATCTGTTTGATACACATGCCATTCAACAGCTCCCAGTTATCGTCCCCGATAGCCAAAACCCATGATCATTAACCCTAAAACCTTAAGATTTCCCTAATTTCTCAACCAAATGATCTCGTGTTTGATCCTATAGACTTGTTTACGTGAGAAGAACATATCCATATAGTAAACATGCCATTAAACTACCTTAATCACATGGAGAATCAAAATAGGCTTGGGAAGAGGGGAAGTTCAATACCTTTGCTATGAGAAGGGAAGCTTCAATCAGAGGTTCTTTTCATGTTTGTGGAGGTCCAAGGAGGCTAGGGATTGGGCCTCTGGTTGTGGTGAAAGGTCTAGACCCAAATTCAATCAAGGTCGAATTCGGGTGTTGATCAAAGTCAAGTGTTGAGGCTCTACGTGAGGGGGGCTTTTATGGGGCTTCCTCTCTTCTCACTGTGATGAAGGTGTGGGTGAGTTTAATTGAGATTTGGTGCACTATTGAGGTGTTTTGGATAATGTCATGTCTCTGACAAGGATTTGAGCAAAAAAATTGAGCTCCGACATGGGAAACGAGGGCAAGGAGGTGGTTGGGTTGCACTGAGCAGGTCTAAAAGAGGGTATGTGAGAAATTTGGAAGGGTCTCCTTGAGAAAATTTCAACACCCTTCCTTTGGTCATGAAGAGGCCATTTTATAGCCGTGGCGAGAGAGCGGAGCTCTGGGCTTGGCCTTGGGTGCAAAAGTCTGCTGAGGTGGTGGGGTAATATGCTCTAAAAATTAATCGAGTTGAGATGGCCCCTAGGGATGAGATTGGGTTTGATTTAAGGATGTTGTACCTCAATTTTGAGGTGCTCTAGAGATTAGACAGGCCATCAGGGCCAGGGAAGGTGGCTAAGAGGTCATGTGAGCTAGAGGAATCTGTCACAACCATTAGTTTGGGCTGGTGATGGGTTTTGGCAAAGATCACTTTGGCCTAAGCAATTTAGGAAACAAATCCGTTGATTTAGGGGAATTTTGGTCCATTGCGCATCTAGGGTGGGTTAAGTGAGTCTAGCTTGGTTAATAGGGCCAAAAAATTGGCTGCAGAAGTCTTTCCTTGGTCAATTTGACATGGCAAGTTTAATTTTGGTGCATGGGATCTATGTGGGTCTAAATGGCCAAAAGTTATGTTTGGGCTAGTATATCAATGACTTTGATCACAATTAATTAATAAAAAATGTGTAGATGATTATAATGAAGGTTTTTTGTGAAGGATTGAAATGATTTTGAGTCTAATTGAGGGTTCAATTTGATGGATTTTAGAATTTTGGTCAATTTAGGCTTGTTGTGCTTAACTTGGGTCTACGTTGGGCTAAGGTTGGGATAAGTCTAAATTTATTTTTGATAATGGTCTATAAAAACATAATGAAGAGTTTTAAAAATAAATTGGGTGCCAATTTGGGGGTTAGGGCAATCAATTTGGTGGAATTTGGATTTATGGCCAATTTGGGGCATATTTGGGAATTTTTGGACTTAGGTTAAAATTTATTGAAATTGAGGCTTCACCAAGGCCAATTTTAGGTCAAGTTTGGTGTGCAGAATTTTTTATGAAGAGTTTAGGATTCAAATTGGGGGAAATGGAGTAGGCTATGGGGTTCAATTTGGTGGAACCATGTCATAGGGCCAAAGTTGGGGTTTTGACTTAGATCAAAATTGGGCACAAAGAATGAACCAATTAAGCTTAGATTTAGTTTAAATTAGTCATTTAAAATGTGAATTTGAGTTTAGAATTGGAATTGATGGAAATTTGGGCCAATTTGATGGACATTTAAGGTGAATTTGGGGAAATTGGGCCTTCAAAAGCAATATGGGGGTTTTGGTCAACATTGTCAAATTGGACAAATTGGGTTCAATTGAAGGGTCCAAATGAGTTTTCGAGACATTTGGAGTAATTTTGGAGGTTTTGGGAAAGTTTGGGTAACTTGGATATTTTGTAATTTTGGAATTTTTGTAATTTTGGCAAATTTGGAGGTATTTTGATAATTTTGGAATTTTTGGGTAACTTGGATATTTTGAAAAAATTTAGAATGTTTTTTGGATAAATTTGGGTATTATTGGTAGATTTGGGAATCTTTGGAATTTTGGCCAAATTTAGGGCTCCAAGGGTTTCTAGATAATTTGGGGGATTTTGGGGCAAAAGGCCAAGTTGGATATTTTTGGAAGAATTGAGATGACAACCACCCTATATGAGCCTTGGACCAATGGAATCCCCATTCGGTTTCTCTATGTACTAGTCTTAGCTCAACCCTAGCCTAGGGCTAGTGGGTTTAGGGGACCATCTACATGAGTATCCCAAAAGATCAAGGGATCAAAATCACCAAATACTGGGTTTATGGTTGTGAGGGATTGTGAGTGAGAGTGAGTGTAGTAAGTGAAAGTGAGTGCCTTAGCCATAGACTAGCACCTATTGTTAACCCTAAGGTCAAATAGTCCTTTGGAAACTCTCCTTGAGCTCCCCCATAATGACCCCACCTATTAAGTGCTAGATGTTAGGACCAATATGTAGAGTTTCAAGTTGAGTAAAGAAGGTGGAATTTCTAATGGTGAGGGTCACTTTACTAGTTTTCTAGAAATAGTCAACAAGAAAGTCCTATGGCTAGACCCTAGGCTATTAAAGAGGAAAAACTAAACCTCAACCAAAAGTGAGCTCAACAAATGAACCCCCAATAGGTTGGGTGTGCCGGGCAAGCACACCGCACGTATTGGCGTTGATCGACGAGATCAACAAAACTAATACAGACTCCTAAGTCAACAGACCTTGAAGGAGGTGTAGAATTGTGTGTAGTATTTGTTTCCACTGGGGAATTAGAAAGTGAATATGTAATCAACATCAAAGATTAGGAACTCTCGCTGGGGATTGGAGAGTGGGTGTTGACTTATTAGATTTTAGGATTGTATAAAGGATGAGAATCAACATTAATGTGATGACCTCTAAGATTGAGGGTAGGATGCCTTGATGGGGGATCTTATTCCTATCTTAAAATGTGTGAGTAGAGAATTCAATGCGGTGGAGGAGATCTTATACCAATCTCAAAAAGGTTGAGAATAGGACCCGATGTGCCATAGAGGGAAATCTTACTCCCATCTTGAAGATATATGTAGAGAATTGGATGCCATTGAGGGGGCCTTACACCAATCTTGAAGATATAGGTAGAGAATTGGATGCTATGGAGGGGGCCTTACACCAATCTCAATGATATAGATAGAGAATTAGATGTCATAGAGGGGGTCTTGCACATATCTCCAAGATATAGGTAGAGAATTGGATGCCCTGGAGGGGGACATCTACCAATCTCAAGGATATTGGTAGATAATTGAATGTCATGGACGGAGCCTTATACAAATCTCAAAGATATAGGTAGCCTTATACCAATCTCAAAAATATTGGTAGAGAATTGGATTCCATAGCCTTATACCAATCTAGAAGATATAGGTAGAGAATTGGATGTCATGGAGGGTGTCTTACTCCAATCTCAAAAAGTTGTGAAAAGGAAAAAAATGTTTTGGTATTGACCTCTAGGGCAGGAATGTTGTGCACAAAGTTAATGGTGTTGAATTCATAAATTCGTGTCATGAAAAAATATTGACATTGGTAAGAAAGATGTGTAAAATTTTGTAAGGTTTTATGCAGAATGTGAAATTTCACAAGGATATGAAGAGAATTAGTGCAGACAATGATAGTCGTGTTGCGCGAGCAAAGAGTAAGTGACCTCGAAATCGAGAGAATCTACTATACAAATTTATTTTCCTTTCTTGTTGTTTTTATCACATTTAATTATCAAAATGCATTTTCAAAATTTAATTTTAAAAGGTTGATGATTTTTTCAAAAGAGAGTTTTTTTTATATTATTAAATTTTATTATCATAAAAATTTTTTTTGGTTATTTTGTTCTTTGTTCATTGTAGTGTCAAACTAACGTATGGTTATGTGGCTTTTATCCATCACATAAAAAGGGCAATTGAACAAACATACAAAATTTAGAAAGGGATTTCATTATTCTGCTCCAATAAGTGTTACATATTGAGTGCAGGCCAAAGCATAAAAAAGGTACAAATGCTCCTGTAGCTGATGTACGTGTAGGTATCTCGGCATTGCATGTAGAGCAAGTCGTATAAAGAACATCTGAAACTGGTGGTATGTTCAGCTTTGTAAAAAATCCGTACTCATTATCTGTAGCAGCCAAACTGTAAGATGTCTATCTCATGCCTGGATGATATATGTTCCCCGCAGGAATAGAGGTAAAAATTTTCTGCCTCCTTCTGGTGTCTTCTCTCTTGGTGTAAAAAAGCCCTATGCTTTCGGCGGTTAGCGTTATTATGCTGAGTTCTCCTTAGTGGTGCATCTGGTAGTGTTTTATCATCGACAACGACTAGACCCCCGGTTGGTGTAGCTATCATAGACGGTTGGCAACTTGTCCCCTCCATTGTGTCTTGTTGTACTATCACATTGTTCCCCTTCAGTGAGGCACTTTTTCTGGTGTTGAACCTTAGCAGCAATGGTAGCCCTTCTTTTTTCTGATGGATAACCACGACCATTAGTGGACACTCGTAGTCCATGTTGACTTGACTGAATTCCATGTCAAAGTTTATGGTGTCGCCCTACGGTGCCCTTTCCTCATTGAGTATGAGGTTCCAACCCTTTTTAAAAGCAAAGATCAGCCTCTGGCATGACATTTCTCTTCAGACGACGGGAAAAATATCAGTGAGCTGAAACTTAGCGTGAACATGAACAAAACAAAGTGTTTATTAAAGAAAATTTTAGTTTATGTTGGCGACAAAATTATTTATTTATGTATGTATTTTGTTCAGTTTAGTATAATATCAAATTTAAAGGTAGAAATGAGTAAATTGAAATGTGTAATTTCAAAAAATTTCATTATATTGAGGTTAATTTTATTACAAAATTTTTGGACCCGGTCACAGACGTTTGGCAAAATAGATAACCCCAGAACAATCAAAATTTCAAATCAAGCGATGTCAAGCAATGTCAGGTTGCGCAGTATGTCTTCAGTTATCGTCCATTGATTGGCAGCATGGGTCTTTCACAATGGAAATCTACTAGCTGGTATGCTCCTTCTATGTAGGCCTTTTCTACGATAAATGGTCCCTCCCAAGTTGGCTCAAATTTTCTACCTATCTTACGACGTGCAAGAATGGGTCTTTTGAGCATGAGGAAAAGGTCACCAACTTTGAATGTCCTTGGGCAGACCAATTTGTCATGAGCTTGTACCATCTTTGCTTAGTAAAGCTTCAAATGTTGTTGTGCTTCTAGTAATTTTCTTTCAAGACTCTCTAGTTCTTCAAATTCTGAGTTTTGTACTTTCTTCTGTTATAAGCTGGTTGGTGACAATGACTCTTAGAGACTGTTTCTGAACTTCTAACGGTAGTACGACCTCAGACCCGGACATGGGCATGTAGTGTGTGGACTGAGTGGGAGTCCTGAACGTCTTCTAATAGGCCCACAAGGCTTCTAATAATTTGTTGTGCCAATCTCTTTTATTTTCATCCAGTATTTTCTTTAAAATATGTACCAACATCTTGTTTAAGGCCTTAGCCAGACCATTTACCCTACGATAGTAAATTGTAGAATATCTCTAATCTATCCCAAGCTGTTTGATGAAATTGATGATTTTGGTACTTTTAGAGGTTGTTCAATTATCATAAATTATTCTTCACGGCACTCTGAAACAGTAGAAAATTTGGCTTTTGAAGAATTGAATGACGTGTTATGTCGTAACCTATTGTAATGGTACTGCCTCTGCCCATTTAGAGACGTAATCTGTGGCGGTGAGTATGAATATGTGTCCTATGTAAGTTGGAGGCTCTATCAAACTATTATGTCTGTGCCCCAACACTCGAACGACCACGAGGTGATTGTTGGGTGTAGCTCATTCGGAGGTTTGTGCAGGACTCCCTCATGCCTTGACACTGGTGACATCCTCTGGTTGTATCTATGTGTCGGACATCATTGCTGGACAATATTATTCAAGTCTCTTGATCTTTATTTTCATCTTCGGCCCTGGCTGGTGAGGGCCACACAATTCAGCATGTACTTCTTTAACAAAATTCCGTGCTTCTGTTTTTCTTAAACATCCTAGCCACATCTGGTCGAATGATCTTCTCTAGAGGACTTCACCCACTAGAGCATAAGACGAAGCCCTTTTTGTAATGTGATGTGATTCAGACTTATACTATGGAAACTATCCAGTTTGTAATTATTATATCAATGGCTTACGTCAATCTTCGTTGATGTCTGGAACCGCAGTCATCAATTCTTTTCGATTCCAAGCTTGTGTATATTGTCGAAGTCGGCTTGAGACAAAACTTGTCTTCCTTGTACTGTGAAGTCAATGTAATCCTCCGAGGGACGTACCAGCTCTTTAGCAAGTTTTGCTAGAGCTTCAACAAGGTCATTATCTTCCATAGGAATCTGGTAGAAAGTTACATTGGGGATCTGTTCCAGTAGCTTCATGGTCTACCGTTGGCATTCTGCTAGTCTTAGCTTTAAAATCTTATATTATCCAACAACTTGCTGGATGACAAGATGAGAGTCGCCATAGATGGAAATCTCTACTATATCCATTAAGATTGACAACTCCAATCTGGTAATTAACGCTTCATATTATGCTTTATTGTTAGTACATGACTCTGTCAGGTAGTGTGAGAATCTCTGCATACTCTTATCTGGCATGATAAAGATCAAACTAATTCTTATGTTACCTGGTATAACTGTGCTGGATACTTTGTTTTTTTTTGTTGAAGAATCTCTATAAAAGTACATCTCCCAATATTGTGCACTGGAGAATTCCATTTGTAATACTTGTTCATCTGGTAACTCATCATTAAGAGGGGTCCCAGCTAGAAGTGGGTGTGCATGGAGAAAGTCTGCTAAAATTTGTCCCATGATAGCACAGAGAGGAACCAAATTTTATCATATTGCAATAAAATCATTGAACATTTTGCTAGACATCCAGAGAGTGTTGGTCGAGTCATCAAATATCGTAAGGGATCAACTTTTGAGACTAGGGTAATCTTATGAGAAAGGATGTAATGTCTAAGTTTTTAAGCTACAAAAATCAAAGGTAGACAATGCTTCTCAATAGGTGGATACCTTATCACTGTTGGTACTAGACGGTGACTCAAGTAGTAGAATGTGTTTTTTTCCACGTCATTGACTTGGGCTAAGAGGGCTCCAAAAGAGTCGTCTAAGGCTGCAGTATAAAGTATCAAAGGTTTCCCTGGGACAGGGACTGCCACAAAAAGAGGTGTCATTAAATATTGCTTAACATCCTCAAAGTTCAGCTGACATTTCTCAATCAAAATGAATTTGGCATCCTTTTAAATTAATGCCGAGAAGGGCTGACACCTACCTAAGAGATTAGAAATAAAGCATCTCAGATATGCCAACTTTCCATGGAAGGAACGTAGTTGCTTTAAGGTTTTAGGTGGAGACATTTCCAAGATGTCTTTAATCTTATATGGGTTGATCTTGATTCCTGTATGACAGACAACAAATCCTATAAAATTCTCAGAGGTAATGCCAAAGACGCACTTTAAGGGATTCATTTTAAGGTCATATAGTCGTAATTGTTTGAACACAATCCTCAAATTGTACAAATGGTCTATTTTTTGCTTGATCCTGATGACCAAATCATCCACGTAGCATTCCACTTGATTGTGAATGAGATCATCAAAAATCTTCATCATTGCACGTTGATATGTCGCTCCAGCATTCTTCAACCCAACTGACATCATTATGTAGCAGAAAATCCCGATAAGTGTTCTGAAGGTTGTAAGTGCTTCATCCTTGGGAGCCATCTTAATTTGGTTGCACCCTGAAGATCCGTCCATGAATGAGAAAATCTCTTGTGTCAAAGAAATGTCCACCATCATTTCTGGTAACGATAACAGGAATTCATCTTTTGGAAATACTTTATTTAAATCTCTGAAGTTAACACAAACATGGATTTGTCCATTTTTCTTGTTAATTAGCATAATGTTAGCTAATAATATGGGGTATTGTTCTTCTTTAACAAAGTTAGCTTCTATTAACTTCTTCACTTCAGCTATGACCTGTTTTTCTATTTCGAGGCGTATTCTTCTGGGAGCTTATTTTACTGTGGTCATATCTTTGTCCATTCCAAGTATATGAACTGTAACAGCTGCTGACAGTCCTGACATTTCATCATAACTCAATGTGAAGGAATCTTTAAACTCTGTTATTATTTTGATCAATTCTAAAGATTCTTCATCGTTGAGTAGAAAACGTATAAACGTAGTTTAGAGTCGTTCTTTAGTCCCGAGGTTAATTTACTTCAATTCATCAATAGTTGATTTAATTTCCTACTCAAATTTTTGTGGAGCATCTTCTATCAGCTGATTAGTAGAGTCATCATCCATATCGAGGCAATCCTCCCCTGATTCTCTAGTAATAACCATGTAAAAATCTGAATCATTGACTGGTCCGACTGTACCGAATCTGTTACCCTCTTTCGATTTGAAAGTTTAACTTTTAATATCCTATAATTTTTTAAAAATTTGTAATTTATCTTTTCTCCTTTATTTTGGCAAATGTCCCTATTGAATTAGCTTTTGTATGCAAGGCAAAAAATAACCAAAAGGTAATTACATTAATTCATTAGGATCAGCATCAAAATTTACATAATGTTTAAGATTAGTAGAGGTAGAAGCACGATAAAACGTGATAAGCTTTGAACTAGTGCTACAGACTTCCTTGACCTCTGAACTCTCGATATTTTGAGGGAGAATTGGAGTAAGGGTAATGATGTTCACATAGTGGTTTATCTGATCATACATCGTTTCATATTCCTTCTGCTCTATATATTCTAAGGATATCTCGTACTGAGGTTTCTTCTATTTTATCATCATTATTTTATCGTTAGAACTGTCTTCATTACCAATGTCGATGGTCGGCCTAGTCCGTTCAAGAATTAAATTGGTTCTTCCTCGTCCGCATCCCTGACCTCGACCTCGGGTGCGCGGAGTAAAAGAACCCCCCACCAATTATCTACAGAAGAGTGGCAGAAAATTGCTGAAGCGGAGTTGAATAGCTTCCTCTTTAAGACTCTTCTGGATCTTCACTTTTTTTTGTCACAGTTTCACGAGAGAAGATAGTTTCGTTTGGAGGAGCGTAGTAGGAGGCATCTTCATGAATACTAACTTCATGCAGTGAAAACGGTTGTAGATCTTCCTTGATGCAATGTTCTTGTCCTTCTTTGTAGTACTTGATGCACTGATTTAGAGACAATGGAACCATGTTGAGCTCATTAATCCATGGTTGGCCAAGTAGAGCATAGAAAGAGGTCTCGGCGTTGATGATATAAAACTTAGCAGTTGTAACTAGTTCTCCAACCTTCGTAAGTAATGCAATTGATCCAAGGGCTCTCTCTCCCTTTTTGTTGAATCCTTTTAACATCACTTTAGAGGTCGTAAGCTCTTGGGCTTCAATGTCTAAATAGGCCAATTTTTGTACACTCACCAAGTTAGAGTGATACTTCAGGATCTACTAAAACTCTGGATAACAAAAATCTACCAATGTTAACGGAGATGTAGAGTGGAAGATTGTGGTCGGTAGTACCGAGCAGCAAATCTTCGAATGTTAAGGTTACCCCAAACTATTCTTTCAATGGGCAAACTTCATCTGAGGATGTGCTGGCCAACTGGGCCAAATAATCTCTGGGTCAAGAAAAGCTGTAACTAGAGACTCTCTCATCTCCTTTGATAAGATCAGAACGTCGTAGATGCTTAATCTGGCTGGTAACTTTCTAAGATTAGCTTGCACGTTGTAATCCACATTGTATGATCCTCAAATTTTTTTTTTATTAAGTGTTTCTTCCGCTGGCGGAGGTGGAGGTAGCTCTTCTTGAGTGACTATTTGCTTTCTTTTATCTGTCGGAGTTGTTCTAAGGGGTAATAGTCTCCCGCTCCTTAAGTTCACTTCTGTAATTTCTTCTTCCTGAGATATCATTGTCGAAGATTTTGGTGTTTATTCTTTATTGGAAAGAACTAATTTAATTGCAAGTGGTGCACCGTGGTGCTCAAGGATTGGTTCCTCACTCCAAGTGCTGTCATAGGCGGTATTGTCAATGTCTCCTTCGGTGTTTTTAGCGAGTTCATCGGACTCAAGTATGATTTGAGGATCATTTTGGGAATCAACATTGAGGTTAGATTGGTCATAATTGATTACATTATCACTATAAATAGTTAAAATGTAGCAGAAATTATAATCACTACATTCATAAGTCCTTGGAGGGGTAAAAAGACAATCATACAAGGTTAAGGATTTTCTATCACTCTTCGTGGTGGTGTTCTTCTTCATCGTTATCTTTGATGATGAGTAATCTCCAGGTGAAATCATCATCTCGAGCTTGACAGGCTGAAGACTCTGAATGGAGGATTGTTTTGAAGTGCTCTGAATCTGGTTTAATGTTTTCTTAGAAGATTTGCTACAGACTGTACTCCATACATCTTTTCCAGTATACATGTCAATCAGAGAGATTGGCTTAGCTGAAATCATATTAATGGAACCATTTTCAGGTTTTTTTAAATATTCTTTCAGGATTTTTATAATTCATTCTTTAAGGTTTCTCTCCGACCAATCCTCGAAGATGAAACAATCTTCTATAGTGTGCTCTATTAATCTATGATACAGACAGTAATTTGGTTGATCTTTCTCGTCGACCTTTTAGGGTTTGTTTGGATCTAGTAATTTAAACTCACGTTTCTTCATTAGACTCTTGAACATTTTGGGTATGGCTTCTTCTTTGAAGGAATATACCACTTTCCTACGTTCTGCAATTGACATTTTCTTATTCTCGTGTTGGTGTGATCCTCCCTGAGATGGTTGTTGGTTTGACTGACCATACTGTTGTAATTATTTTTGAGTGTGCTGTGATGACTTTTGTTGAGGATTTTCTGCATGTATCTTTATTGGTTGTGTTCCTTTATCGATAGTTGCCACCGTGCCAGACTTCTTTTCAAATATTCTAGTTGCCTTGGATTTCTCATGAGAATCCATATGTTTAACTTCTTCTTGGAGACTGCTGGCATTACTGAGTAGCTTCCCAAAGGATTTAATGGTGAGTCCCTTAAGCTTGAAAGATACAAACCCATGGATGCTTTTGACTAAGACCTCAATTGTGTGTTGTTCTTGTAGCTGAGGTTCACAATTCATGTTAAGGTTTCTTCACCTCAAGATGTAATCCACTAAAGTCTCATTAGGCTTTTTCTTTTCCATCATGAGATCTCTAATAGACACATGATGTTGTGCTCTGACAAATTCATGTTAAGTTTTCTTCACCTCAACTTGTAATTCACTAAAGTCTCATTGGGCTTTTGCTTTTCCATCATGAGATCTCTAATAGACACATGATGTTGTGCTCCAGCAAATCTTTTCCCAAAAAATTGTTCCAATTCAGTGAATGTCTTAACTAATCTGTAGCGCAAATCGGTGAACCAATCAAAAGCAATCCCTGACAGGCTGCTGACAAATTATTGGAAGAGTAAAGCTTTGTTATCTCTTGTGTTGCTACAACTAGCTTAAAAATGTGCTATGTGCTATCTCGGATTTCTAGTCACATCAAATATCTTAAATTTCGGGGACACAAAACCCTTAGGGAAGGGTATGACATTGAATTCTTCTAGGTAAGGTCTGTCTTTTAAAACAAATGCACCACCCTTAAATTTGGTTAAGGCCCCCCGAACTTGCTCGACCGTTTTCTTGAATTCCTTCTTCGATATGGCGCTTCATTGAGAATCCTTCTTTAGTTGCTCATCCTTGTTTGCTGAAGCAACTTCCCTTCTTTCATCAGTTGTATTTATAATATTTGGTTGATTGACCTCTGGAGAGGCTAACTATGGTACTTGAGATTTGCGTTGAATTGTGGCCATGACCATCTCTTCTATCTTTTTCTCAAGTTGGATAACTTGCTCATTCCTTAGAAGGATAGCCCTACACAACTCATCTACAAAGTTTTCTTTCATGTACGGATGTAGTAGCTCTGGTTCAAATGACATGAACATCCATGAAATCTTCTTTGAGGTAATCATTGAAGTAAAAATCTTCATCATCATCCGTGGAAACTCCATGTTCCCGAGCTAACTTGAAAATCTCTATCCTGAGCATTTTGACCTTTTCATCAATTGTTGATTCGTGAATTTTCTTAGAATCTAGAAGACCTTGTTGGACCTCCTCCACTTGTTCTTCCATCTTGCTGGCAATTGTTGCGACGTTATCAGATATTTTAGACCGTGACTTTATTCCATGATCTCACCTTACGGGCTTACTGGATTGTATCGATACACCAACCTTGGGTATCCCTACCCTTTTCTTTGACGGCGATGTCTTGAGATAGAGTGTCTCTATAGCAACATTGGTATGTTGAAGTGAAGTATTCTCCCCACGGTGCAAAGTAAATATGATACTAGGTAACTTCTCCATCTTTTCCCATGAGAATTTAGGAACATCCTTGTAGTGGGTGATCAGTACAATTCTTGGACCCATACATGACTTAACTGGTTGACGTCCTGCAGTCCTAGTAACGATAGAGTCTATGGTGAAAATAGTGATATCAACTCTTCTCCCTAAATAGAACCAGACATGAATGCGAGCATATAATGTTTTAGTTGACTTCTAGGAGCGTCTGACAGATTCAATCTCCTTTAAGATTTCTTCCTTCATGCGAGGGGATACTGCATGTCCCAATCGTTTAAGTAGTTCACTAACTGAACAACCTTCCTTGGCAGCTAGCCTTTGAAAATTTGAAATGACTCGGGTGATCGGAGCAAACTTCTTTCTCTCCACACTATGTCCATGAAGTGACGGTAAAGTAGCAGTAAGCTTCTGGATACTCTTGTACCCATTGGTATGCATTAAAGGGTGGAATCTACTTCCTAACATAAGTGATAAATCTCTAGAAATTCTAACTTGTTCTAGAGAGGATCTTCATCAATAGTAGGTACCTCTTAAGGAATCTAGGCTTTAGTAGCCCTGTGAACCTTCCTGTTGTGATTTTTCCTTTAAGTTCAGATTAACAGGGTAGTTCTCGAACTTGATCGGACTTCGAACACTGATGGCGGGACAACGAACCCATCAGCCGGATCCTCAAAGATCATAACTTATTTTCCCTTTGTAGTAGCAGGAACAACAGGCTTGGTAGGTGCCGTGATGCCAGTGGTCTTGACTTTCTTATAAGAAGGAAAGTCCTTAAGGCACTTCAAGTTGAATTGAGCTGACGGCTCCTTGACTTCTAGAGTGGGGACTTTAATCAAGATGAATGGAGCTTTCTCGAGGATGACCTCGAGATCTTCAATTCTGACTCCAAACTTGATGGTGGGAATGACATTGCAGGCGTTGCAGATCATCGGCAGGTTGGAGGAAAAAGTTAGTGTTAGGCATGCCATTGCGGAAACTTCAAAAGAGAAAGCTCTGGGTTAGCTATTTGGCCAAAACTTCTTAATCGTAGTGCGAGCACTAAAAATTAACATAGGTCGATATGTAGACCGGGTTAGATTTTGTTTAGTTTAAGGGGATATTTAAAATTTTAGTAAATTTAGTTAAAATGAATAAAAAGTTTATTAATATAAGGAAATTTTAAAGCGCGCGCAGTACAATACAAATCGATTTAATTTGCAAATCAGCATATCAAACTCAAAAAGGAGACGTGAAGTGTTTAGGACCCCAGTGTAGGACCAAATTATCAACACAGAATGCCCAAATGGAACTAATCCACCAACACACCTATTGGCGATTCAACCTCACATGAAGATTAAAAAGTCCTTAAGGGCATCCTGAACCGCTCTGTTCAAAGGTGATTGTACAGACGGTCTTGAAGTCTAAGGAGTTGACCTTATTTTCCCAAGACAGAAATGGGTAAAGTGTGTCAATAGAAAGATGGTAATTTAGTCCATAAGGGACATGGACACATTACTGGTATATGAAGATAATATTTCCTAATTTAAATGAAGAAAAAGGCTTCTCCCCAGTGGAGTTGCCAGAAGCTGTCGGCATTATTTTGGTTGGAGGAGTTGCCCGTTGGAAGCTGTCGGTCACCATAATCGAAATCCTGTCGCCCGCTTTGGGAGGACATTTTAATTTATATATATATATATATATATAT
>JXCR01127733.1:11612-26198 GCA_002079205.1 Phalaenopsis hybrid cultivar
TATATATATATATATATATATATATATATTTGTAGTTTTATGGATATATTAGAGTGATGGCGACTGGTTTTCCTTGTGCTTTGCTAGGCTTTTTTTGAAATGGATGATTGCTACCAAGGATGGATAGTTGTTTATTGTTTCATCTGGAGATTCTCTACTACTCTAGTGTGCTTTGAGTGTTTGTCACTTTGTCTCTTTTTTTTGACAAGCTTTCTCCTCTTTACTGGCTTTTAGTATTTTAAATTTTACTGTTTCATTGATTTGTGGCCTCTTTTGGAAGCTTCTGTTGTGGAGATTTGTTTTGCTACCTTCTGGTCTTGGTATCTACACTTGGTGTTCTTTGAAGTGCTGCATTTATTCCTCTTGACTTTGCTGGCTTTTTCGGTTTCATGGGTGGTTGAAAATTTTACTCTCCTCATTCTTTGGACTATTGGCTCTTATCTTTTACTGTTCTCAAGCTCCCTGATGGCTGATCTAAATGCAATGGATTTGGCAACAAATATCCAGTGGTCTAAAGCCACTGTTGCAAACATTGNTGACAAGCTTTCTCCTCTTTACTGGCTTTTAGTATTTTAAATTTTACTGTTTCATTGATTTGTGGCCTCTTTTGGAAGCTTCTGTTGTGGAGATTTGTTTTGCTACCTTCTGGTCTTGGTATCTACACTTGGTGTTCTTTGAAGTGCTGCATTTATTCCTCTTGACTTTGCTGGCTTTTTCGGTTTCATGGGTGGTTGAAAATTTTACTCTCCTCATTCTTTGGACTATTGGCTCTTATCTTTTACTGTTCTCAAGCTCCCTGATGGCTGATCTAAATGCAATGGATTTGGCAACAAATATCCAGTGGTCTAAAGCCACTGTTGCAAACATTGTGGGAAAGGGTTTTTAAACTATTAAAAATTATGATGAATTAGTCTTTCCTCAAGCTTACCATGAGGGTGCTGACCCCTTATTTAACCTTATAGTAGGAAAAGTGGAGGAAAATGGCTATCTTTTACTCTTATGAAGACATTCATGAACTTACTGACAACTGCAAGTTCACTCTAAAAGGGAAAGTTCAATTGGGTCATCCCAAGATGGAATATATCACGAAATTCTTTGACAGTCTTAAATTTAATGGGGCTTGGAGAGTAGGTTTATTGGATGGTAGACATATTCTAATAAAGTTTTCCAGAAATGATGGCTAGGCTAAGCTATTTTCCAAACAATCCATACTTATAGAAGGGACTGCCATGAATGAGTGTTTATCTCTTTCTCTCTTTGTTTTGATAAGCTTTCTCTTCTTTACGGGCTTTTTGTGTTTCAAATTTTACTGTTTCATTGATTTGTGGCCTCTTTTGGAAGCTTCTGTTGTGGAGATTTGTTTCAGACTCCATCCCAACATGAGGAAAAGACAGGATGTCCCAGGGGAAAAGGAAGATGGAGGGAAAGTAGTGGAGAATGCTCCACATGGTGAACAGCATGGAGATATTGAACCATCTAGAGGTGCTAAGGCTGTGGTTTTAGATTCCACCACACAGGTTGTGAGGGAGGGTTTAGAAACCACTAATTGGGCTCTTGTGTTTGGTGCTCAGGTTCTGGCTACACAACACACTCTTTCCAATGTTGGGGAACAGTTAGAACTAATGAAATCTCTATGGATAGGGCTCAACCTCTTGATGAGACTGTGCTAAGTGATGTGGTTATTTCTAATCAAGAGATGGTTACCTAACCTATTTTGGAGGGATCTCAGGAAAATTGTGGAGAAGCCCACTGCGGAGGTTGTTTGGATGGTAACTTAATAAAATGGATGAATGTGGCTTTAGAAGAGGANAGTTACACATGAAAGGGGATCTATTACCCCGTCATTTCGTAAGATAATCTTTTCATAGGTCATTATTTTGATGAGCCTACCCTGCTATTTAATTAGGGGTCGCATTTTTTGGTTTGTAACTCTATTGTCTTTTTACTCTAATGAAGGTGGAGCTTTGCTTCTTCCTTAAAAAAATAAATATTAGTAGTTTTCGGGATTCTGTGTACTTGAGAAACTTGAATTTGAGAAAATATTTTAAAAAATTTTATTTACCCAATTTTATGAAAGATCTGAGCGTTAATTGGATTTAAAACTAAACGGTGTGAATTTTGGAACTGGCATCTGAGGCGCCAGATTTAGCACATGAAGCATCATTTTCCATAGAGCTAGAGCCAGAGGCTCCAGGATCGGCGCCTGAAGCAGTGCGGTGATCAGAACGACTTAAGACACTTCAGAAGGTATTTTTTGGCCGTTTTTCTTCCTAGTAACTCTCAAAAACTAATTTCTAAACCTATTTTAGAGGGGTTAGCAAATGAAGAGTCAACTTTATTCAAATCTAATGGCTTACCTCTGTAAAAAAATGCTAGATATGGAATTTTCAAGTGAAGAAAGTTCGTCAGTTTGTATGCGCAGAAGTTATACTATCGAGTTCTTGTCAAGAAGTTGTTAATCAAGGAACAGGGATTTTTGAATCGAGCATTCAACACACCGAATACTCAAGTGGAGGATATTATTGCACAGAGACACTCGAAAGTGCTTTTCTATACTACTGTTGCTATAGTTATCACTATGGTGAAAGATTTTTACCCTAATCTTCATGAAATCAACCAAGGAGTTCTCTTTAATTAAGCTCTAAATTCCAAAATTATACTTTTACCCCTAAAACCTTAACACCCGATAATTCATTAAATTAAACTCAAATGACTTAGAAATTTTAGGTTACCTCACTCATGAGTTAAGTAAAACATCAGAGGAGAAAATGTGGTTTTTTGAAATTATTTAATTTTTATAATTATTTATAATGCAAAAATATGGATTTTTGATGAAAATTTAATAACTCAATCAAAATAAAACTCATGTTCTTAAGAAAATTATTGGAGGTTCACTTAGGTCAGAGGACCACTTGGACCAATTTTCATGATTATTAGAAATTTAATTTAATTATTTTAATTATTTGTTCATTTTGAGTATCAATTAAATATAAAATAATATTTAAAATTGAAAATTAAGTTTTATATTTTTATTAGATCTCTCTTAGTCCAGAAAACCCAAAGAAAAAAGAATTGTATTTTGGTGATTTATATTTTAAGTATTAGTATTATTTTAGTTAAAAACTAGAAAAAATCATTTTTAAGCCTTTAAAATTAATATCTTGACTTGTAATATTAGGAAAATTATTTTTTTTGGTTTTAGGTGATCAGGAAGCCAANTAAAATTAATATCTTGACTTGTAATATTAGGAAAATTATTTTTTTTGGTTTTAGGTGATCAGGAAGCCAAATGTAGTATTTTAGCATGTTTTTAAATTTTTGTGATTTTTTATAATATTCAATTAATTTTAATTATTTAAATACTCAAAAGTAGCTTAAAATGAAGTATTTGTTTTAATTCCAACTTTATTTTTCTTAAGTTTCTTTCTTCATAAAGAACTCCCAAAATAAATTTGGTGATATTTTTGAGTTGTATTTTAATATCAAAGATTCCATTTTATCTTAAAAATTCATTTTAGTGATCAAATTAACTTCAATAGACTAAAAATTTTTATGGGTAGTTCCTCTAACATTAAGTTACAGTGGAGAGATTTTCATGTAATTTACAATTATAATTACTTCAAATTAATTTTATTTTCATTCTTAGGATTAGGGACATTTAGGGTTATTTTAAATAAGTTAAACCAAGTTTATACTTCTCCAAGGATCTTCTGGCCACAGTAAACCTACCAAAATAGGTTTTGAATTTTTCTGATGAGTAATTTAAAAATTATAACTTTTATATCAAAATAAGGACCATTAACTTTAAAATTACATATCTCTAGTTAGAGATGCCCCTTGACATTGGAAAAATCAAGTGAGATGCCTAACAACAAAGACATCAAAAGTACCATTGTCCCATGCCATGGTGAAATGTCCATTGAAATGAAAAATCAATATAAGGAAAACACCAATTAATTAACTAAAAATAAAATATGCTTCAAATGAATATGAAAATATTTCCGCGTTGTTCTCCTCTCTTTATTAAGTAGTAGGGTAGTTTTATTTTATTTTTACAATTTTTCTACACAAAGTTATGCATTTTGAAATTCTGGCTATTTAAATTAATAACAAAATCTCTATTTATCTACTTAAACCAGTCAGTACCACTCAATCCTCTACATGTAAAAGAGAAGCATGGCGCGCTATCGTTCGACATTGTCGTCTACGCCAACAACCACGCATCTCGCGGTTCCGTTCCATCTTCCCATTTGGCGCAATAAGAGTCGTCCGTGCAATGCATGCGCGATCAAATNCAAAGAGAATCATGGCGCGCTATCGTTCGACATTGTCGTCTACGCCAACAACCACGTATCTCGCGGTTCCGTTCCATCTTCCCATTTGGCGCAATAAGAGTCGTCCGTGCAATGCATGCGCGATCAAATGACGTTCGGTCATCATCCCCAACAGAGCCAACCCCAAAATCATCCATTTTTTAGGCTTAATATCTCGCTCAATACTCAACCAAATCAAGTGAGTCGTGTTCATATTGACTTGTCTTGACTAGGGGAACACGTCAATATAGTTAATCAACCATTAAATCAACTCTGTACTCATGGAGAATAAAATGAAACTCGGTATAGGGTTAAGATTCAATACCTTGGNTTTGTTCATATTGACTTGTCTTGACTAGGGGAACACGTCAATATAGTTAATCTACCATTAAATCAACTCTGTACTCATGGAGAATAAAATGAAACTCGGTATAGGGTTAAGATTCAATACCTTGGTCCAAGAGGGGAAGCCTCGATTGGATGCATGTGGAAGCTTCGTGGGGGTCCTAAGAGCTTAAGGATGAAGTGTCAAGCAATGGTGAATTTCCTAGATATGATTTCAACCAAAGTTGATTTGGGGGTCTGATGAAAGTCCACCTTAAAGTGCTCTGGTGATGGGGATTTTGTGGGGGATCATCTTCTCTCACTGTGGGGATGGTGTGGGTGTAATTAATTTGGACTTTGTGCAGGTTTGATGAGTGTCTTGCTTCGTCCTTGAATTTGAGCTCCAAAATGGAGCGCGAGCAGTGGATTGGAGTGGCTAAGGCTGGTTGGGTTAAACTCAAAAGGCATTAAGGAGGCTCTACAAGAAATTTGAAAGAGTCTCCCCAAGGAAATTCAATATCTCCTTCTTTGGCCATGAAAGGTGGGTTTAAATAGAGGGGGATGGAGAGGCCACCTAGGGCAATTGATGGGTGTCCTAATCTGCTTATGTGGATGCCAACATGGTGAAAAAATCTAATTGGGATGAGACAGCTTGGATGGGTTTAATTTTGTGTTTTATCTTAAGTGGAGCACTTTGGGGTGGCTTTTCCGGCAGCTAAGGTGGTCGGCCGGCAAGACTCAGGTCACCATCTAGTCTAAGGAGGTCAGGGCTTGGGTTTGGTTAAGTCAATTGGGGTTGGCCATGTGTAAAGTTTTTGAATTAAAATAGGATGTGGNCTAAGTGGAGCACTTTTGGGTGGCTTTTCCGGCAGCTAAGGTGGTCGGCCGGCAAGACTCAGGTCACCATCTAGTCTGAGCTCAGGGCTTGGGTTTGGTTAAGTCAATTGGGGTTGGCCATGTGTAAAGTTTTTGAATTAAAATAGGATGTGGGATGGGCTATTTTGGGATAATTTGGGTCAAATCATGGATCTGGGTTGAGTTCACCCACCAAGGCTAGCTTGGATGCTGAGGGAAGTCAGATAGTTCAGCTTAATCATTGGTAAAGTCCCTATGAAAAGAGATTTGGCTAAATATGGCTTAGAGTGATTTATTAAAACGATTAAAAACCTTTTTAAAGAGGATTAATAGTGTCTTGGCCTCTTGCCATTTACAGCTTAATAATGTGGCAAGGTTCTCAGGGCTTGCCTTTGGCTTGTGAGTGGTTTCATGGCTTGTTCTTGGCCTGGCTAATTTTCATGAGAAGGGATTTTGAAATTTTTGGTTTTTTAGTGGATTTTGTCATTAGGGTTCTTGGAATTTAAGACATAGGAAATGATATTTGATGAAATGGATGATGAGTGAAAAATTTTCATGTGTGTTTTTGATTGAAATTTGGGCTTTTTGGAATTACTTAAGAGTTTGGGCTTTTAAGAAGGAAATTAAATTTGGGCTAAATTTTAGGATAATTGAATTTTGAGTTTGGTTTAGGAGAATTTCATGAAGAATTTGATACAATTTCAAATGATTTTGAATTGAATTTATAGCCCAATTTTGTGGATTTGGACATATAGTCAAAATTTGGTCTTTTTGATTTGAAAAAATTGGGCTTGTAATTGGACAAAACTAGGCTTGAACTTTTTTTAAATTAGGATTGGGGTAGCTGAATTTTAATTTGGCATTGAAATTGGGCAAGATTGGGGTCATTTGGGCTAAGAATGAGGCTAATTTCGGGACATTTGAGCCTTTAAGGGGAACTTGGGGGTTTTGGTCAATTTGGACTAATTTGTTCAAATTGTATCAAATTGATGATAAAAATTGAAATTGTGAATATTTGTGATGATTTTGGAATGTTTGGGATTTTTTGGAATTTCTGGAATTTTTTAGGTCATGAAGGGCATTTATGTAATTTTGGCAATTTTTGGGGATAATTTGGAAAGTTGGTACTTTTGGTGAATTTTGGTCAATTTAGGTAGTGGTGAGAGGCTTAAGATGATTTTTTGAAAGATTTAGGTATTTTGGTAATTTTGGAAAAATTAGGGTTGTAGGGGTATTTTGGTAATTCAATGATTTTTGGGCCAAAATGGGCCAACAAGCCATGAAGCCATACTAAACCAATATGAGCCATATGAGGACTCATTTTGGATGCTCAATTTGATGGTTCTAACATTCTTAGCCAAAGGCTACGAGTACAGGGTCATCCACATTAGCTTTCCAAAAGGAGTCAAGAGATCAACCTAAGGGGTCATAGGGTTTAGGGTATGTGAGAGAGTGTAGTGTGTGCAAGTTAGCACCAAAACAAGATCACCTAGGTTTAGTCCTAAGTTCTAACCATCTTATGGGGGACTCCCCTTGAGATCTTCCATATTGACCAACGTGTGGAACTTCAAGTTGACTAAAGAAAAGTTTGGAATTTCTAATGGTGAAGGTTCTTTTTCTAGGCCTTGAGGAATATTCAATATGAAAGTCCAATGGCTAGACGCTTGGATAATAAAGAAGGAAAATTAGCCCTCAACCAAAAATGAGGTCAGCAAATGACCCTTAATAAGTGTGGTGTGTTGGGCAAGCACACCGCACATATTGGCGTTTATCGACGAGATCAATGAAACCAACACAGATGTCTAAGTAAACAGACCAAGGACAAAAGAGCATATTTGTGTGATATTTGTTTCCTTTAGGGAATTAGCAAGTGAAATATCCGAGTGAAATCAAGGGTTTGGAACTCTCGCTGGAGAATGAAAGGTGGATTTCAAATTGTCAGGTTTCATGTATATTGGAAAGTAAGAATCAGGGTTTAGGTGTTGGCCCCAAAATGGGAATTGAAATTTGTGTTTTGATCCTAGAAGGAGAACTGGATTCCTTACTCCTTTTAAGGTGGTCTTAAACCTATCTCTAAGAATGGGAGTGGGATGCGTTGAATTAATTGATGGGCTTTTTTTCTCAACCTCTAAAATTTGATATTTGGACCATTGCAAAGAAATGCAGAATCGGATGTTTGTATCCTCTTCCTCTAAAATTTGAATCATCACAAAGCAATGCGGAATCGGATGTCTGTATCCTCTTCCTCTAAAATTTGAAAAATTGCAAAGCAATGAAAAATTGGATGTATGTATCCTCTTCTTGTAAAATTTGAAACATTGCAAAGCAATGAAGATTCAAATGTTTGTATCATCTTTCTCTATAATTTGAACCATTACAAAGTATTTGATATTTAGACCATTGCACAACAATGCAAAATCGGTTGTCTAAATTCACTTCCTCTAAAATTTGAACCATTGTAAAGCAACGCAAAATCAGATGCTTGTATCCTTTTCCTCTAAAACTTGAACCATTGCAAAGCAATGCCAAATCAGATGTTTGNTAGAACGACTTAAGACACTCCAAAAGGTATTTTTTGGTTGTTTTTCTTCCTAGTAACTCTCAAAAACTAATTTCTAAACCTATTTTAGAGGGGTTAGCAAATGAAGAGTCAACTTTATTCAAATCTAATGGCTTACCTCTGTAAAAAAATGCTAGATATGGAATTTTCAAGTGAAGAAAGTTTGTCAGTTTGTATGCACAGAAGTTATACTATCGAGTTCTTGTCAAGAAGTTGTTAATCAAGGAACAGGGATTTTTGAATCGAGCATTCAACACACCGAATACTCAAGTGGAGGATATTATTGCACAGAGACACTCGAAAATGCTTTTCTATACTACTGTTGCTATAGTTATCACTATGGTGAAAGATTTTTACCCTAATCTTCATGAAATCAACCAAGGAGTTCTCTTTAATTAAGCTCTAAATTCCAAAATTATACTTTTACCCCTAAAACCTTAACACCCGATAATTCATTAAATTAAACTCAAATGACTTAGAAATTTTAGGTTACCTCACTCATGAGTTAAGTAAAACATCAGAGGAGAAAATGTGGTTTTTTGAAATTATTTAATTTTCATAATTATTTATAATGCAAAAATATGGATTTTTGATGAAAATTTAATAACTCAATCAAAATAAAACTCATGTTCTTAAGAAAATTATTGGAGGTTCACTTAGGTCAGAGGACCACTTGGACCAATTTTCATGATTATTANTTGGATTCCTTACTCCATTTAAGGTGGTCTTAATCCTATCTCTAAGAATGAGAGCGGGATGCGTTGAATTAATTGATGGGCTTTTTTTCTCAACCTCTAAAATTTGATATTTGGACCATTGCAAAGAAATGCAGAATCGGATGTTTGTATCCTCTTCCTCTAAAATTTGAATCATCACAAAGCAATGCGGAATCGGATGTCTGTATCCTCTTCCTCTAAGATTTGAAAAATTGCAAAGCAATGAAAAATTGGATGTATGTATCCTCTTCTTGTAAAGTTTGAAACATTGCAAAGCAATGCAGATTCAAATGTTTGTATCATCTTTCTCTATAATTTGAACCATTACAAAGTATTTGATATTTAGACCATTGCACAGCAATGCAAAATCGGTTGTCTAAATCCACTTCCTCTAAAATTTGAACCATTGTAAAGCAACACAAAATCAGATGCTTGTATCCTTTTCCTCTAAAACTTGAACCATTGCAAAGCAATGCCAAATCAGATGTTTGTATCCTCTTCATCTAAAATTTGAAGATGGGAATAGAATGTCTGTGCCTACCCTAAAGAGCAAAGATGAGAATAGAACGTCAATGCCTACCCTAAGGGTATAGATGGGAATAGGATGTCTGTGCCTACCCAAGGGTACATATAAGAATAGGGCGTCTGTGCCTATCTCGAAGAACAAAGAGGGGAATAGGGCATTTTTGCCTATCCGGCAAAGCAAATATGGGAATAGGGCATCTATGCCTATCCAAAAGAGTAAAGATGGAAATAGGGTGTCTATGTCAATCCCAAAGATAAGACGTCTGTGCCTACCCCAAAGAGCAAAGATAGAAATAGGCCATCTGTGNTTTGAAATTTAAGACATAGGAAATGATATTTGATGACATGGATGATGAGTGAAAAATTGTCATGTGTGTTTTTGATTGAAATTTGGGCTTTTTGGAATTACTTAAGAGTTTGGGCTTTTAAGAAGGAAATTNCTTGGAATTTAAGACATAGGAAATGATATTTGATGAAATGGATGATGAGTGAAAAATTTTCATGTGTGTTTTTGATTGAAATTTGGGCTTTTTGGAATTACTTAAGAGTTTGGGCTTTTAAGAAGGAAATTAAATTTGGGCTAAATTTTAGGATAATTGAATTTTGAGTTTGGTTTAGGAGAATTTCATGAAGAATTTGATACAATTTCAAATGATTTTGAATTGAATTTATAGCCCAATTTTGTGGATTTGGACATATAGTCAAAATTTGGTCTTTTTGATTTGAAAAAATTGGGCTTGTAATTGGACAAAACTAGGCTTGAACTTTTTTTAAATTAGGATTGGGGTAGCTGAATTTTAATTTGGCATTGAAATTGGGCAAGATTGGGGTCATTTGGGCTAAGAATGAGGCTAATTTCGGGACATTTGAGCCTTTAAGGGGAACTTGGGGGTTTTGGTCAATTTGGACTAATTTGTTCAAATTGTATCAAATTGATGATAAAAATTGAAATTGTGAATATTTGTGATGATTTTGGAATTTTTGGGATTTTTTGGAATTTCTGGAATTTTTTAGGTCATGAAGGGCATTTATGTAATTTTGGCAATTTTTGGGGATAATTTGGAAAGTTGGTACTTTTGGTGAATTTTGGTCAATTTAGGTAGTGGTGAGAGGCTTAAGATGATTTTTTGAAAGATTTAGGTATTTTGGTAATTTTGGAAAAATTAGGGTTGTAGGGGTATTTTGGTAATTCAATGATTTTTGGGCCAAAATGGGCCAACAAGCCATGAAGCCATACTAAACCAATATGAGCCATATGAGGACTCATTTTGGATGCTCAATTTGATGGTTCTAACATTCTTAGCCAAAGGCTACGAGTACAGGGTCATCCACATTAGCTTTCCAAAAGGAGTCAAGAGATCAACCTAAGGGGTCATAGGGTTTAGGGTATGTGAGAGAGTGTAGTGTGTGCAAGTTAGCACCAAAACCAGATCACCTAGGTTTANTGAGGTCTCCTCTCTCAGACAAATGTATTGAGCTGTAACCCTAGTCTGATCTTCTTTTTATTCTCAATTTGTAACCGCCTGATTTCTTTCTTGATAAACCATATAGATATGTTTTTCTCGAGTAAATGAAGGTTTAGAAACAAACCCCATGTGATTTGGTTGAGTCTAGACAAAGATCTTAAAGTTTTAGTGTGAGGGCCTTATGGGTTAGGCCACTTGGGGATGATGACTGGGAGCCGTCCTATTGCGTGTTTATTTCATCAACAGAGGAGATCAAGCCAGACCAACCTTTGGTGTGAAAAGGTGGGCAGCGTGGTAGCTAAGGTGGATGGCAGCATCAAATGGCGGAGCGCCGCGTGTGAGTTCTGAGCCGTCGTAGGATGAGGTGGCGCCACGTGTTTAAGTAAAAAATATGGATTTTCTGAATTATTTTTAAAGCCTGTACTTCAAAAATCCATATATTTCTCTAGAAAGATCATAAAAATAAAAGAAAAATACCTTCTTTCTTAATGAATAAAGGAGAATAATGTGGACAAAAATAAAAATCATTTGCCAAGTGTATGATTTTTAACTAATCAAATACTCTCTGAGGTATTTTAATTTATTATGATTAAATACTAATCACCATGACTTAAGATTTTTAAGGTTGATTTCTCATGATATAGGGCACCTCGAGCACCTCTGTGCTTCTAACTCTAATTTTCAAGCCTAAGTGTCTATTTTGGCTTTATGTAATCATATAAATCAAAATACTTCTCAGAAAAATTATGGGATCAATTTTGTTAGGTTTCCTATGGTCAAAGAAGCTTAGGAAAAATATTGTGATGGTTTGAATAATATTGTGTATTTCTGTTATTAGTTAAATATTTTTATCTTGTATTAATTTATTTAAATTAGATGTAAATAAAAAATTAACAAAATCAATTTCATATTTTTCATAAAAATCATTTGAGATCACTATAAAAATTTCAAATTTATTTAACTTGATTTGGCCATTAAAGTAGATTTTGTAGGTAAAAATAGTATTTTTGCACAAAATAAATTATGTAAAACTAAATAAGCTTAGAAAAATTTTGAAAAATTATTTTCTGAGTTCCATCTGATAAGGAAAATTAATGGAAATAAAACCTATCTTTATGAAAACATTTTTTTAAAGTATATTTGGAATTAAAATAATTAAAATAGTCAATTTCTTAAAAAAATACAAAAAATTATTCAAAATGTGTGCAACTATTCCGTGATCACTTGGGAGCCCTTAAAATATTTTTCGTGATTTTTCTAAATAAAAAATAAATTTCTAATGACGTAAATTGTACTTTTCTTAATTTTCTCACTAAATAATTATAATAAATTTAAAATAAATCATAAAAATATAAAATTTGTTCCTCTGAGTTTCTTGGACTTATGAGCGTTTAATTGAAATTTAAAAGTGCTTTTTGAAGATTAAGACATATTTTTTTGTATCTAAGTATTCATTAAAAACGACCTTTAAGCAATTAAATAATCACAATATTTAAAAAAAAAAACATAAAATTTTGGCTAAGTGTCCCTTTAACCTAGGAAAACCTCCAATAATTTTCCCATAAATTAAAACTTAATTTTGATTTATTAAATAATTTAATAGTGAAAAATCTTATTTTTGGGTTAAAATAATTATCTGAAATTAAATTAAATTTTTGAAAAATCACACTTTCCCCCCTGATATTTCAAGTAATACATGGATAGGATACACAAAGATTTTCAAAGCTATTTGAATTTTACTTGGAAAATTATAAGTTGGAAAGCCCCATGGGCAAGATAGTAATTCTAGAATTTGGTGCCTTATTCAAAATTTAGGACTAACTATTGGAGATGAGAAATTTAAATCCTTGATAAATATGTTGGATGATTGAAATGTAAAAGGTTAAAGGTAGAAACTCACTTACCACCTTTTCATAATATCAACAAAATCATAATTTCCCTAATTTTCAGGACTTGGAAGTCAATTGAGATAAAATGATTCTTAGGTGATGGGCTCAAGCTAGCGAGATGATAATTTGCTTATCTTAAGCCTAAACTTGATGATGACATGATCTTTCAATAAGAATAAACAACACTTAAACCAAACTTTTAATCACCACCAATTTCATACTTAAGAATGTTAAGGGCTTGGTAGTGAGATAAGCTTAATATTTAAACCTATTGATTAGTATTTAGAAGTGTTGATATGAATAATGATTAATACCTTTTAAGCACCCCAATCCCATTTGTGATGAGCACCAAATCATTAATGACTTGAGCTTGCCTCAAGGGCATTCGTCCATATAACTCTTAAGTAAAGTGTTAAATTGACTAAGTATCCTTTCTTTGAGATAATTGAATTGTCAAGCTTCACTGGGCAGCAGGGTAGTCACACTCTAATCTTGGATATCTTGAAGGGCAAATTGAACTTTCCATATATTTTTTTAAAATCATCCACTAAGACCTTTAGAGGCTCAATAAATTCATAACGTGGGGGTTTAGTAGTTATACCTTCATCTACATTTGTGATTTATATTCTTTGCAAAACTATATACATATCCTGCAAGCACTAACCTTACAGGTGGAGGAACGAGAAGAACCGACAGGTACATATTTAAATTATTACATTTGCTTTTCTGTACTTCCTGCTTCAAACTTGCATGTTAAACAACGATATCACCTTGCATGAAAAATAAACTTCTAGGATAGCCACAAAACCAAAACTTAAAATTTAAAAAAAAATAAATAACATAAAATTCACTGCTACAACATTTAAAATATAAGAAAAATAAAAATTTAATCACAAACATCACAAAATGAAAATTACAACTAAATTAAGACATCTCTGTCGGATGATAGGGACTCCCTCGGAGGAGATAAACCATAGTCTAAATGAAGTATAGAACTCATTAAGTCGGGTTTAGTAAATTCATTAGGATTAAGTGAACTAGAATGAAAATAGTGGTTTTGGAATGAGAGAACCATAGGATCCTAACCAATGATGCTCTAATCAAATTTAACATACCCCATAATATTTAAATAACCATGACCCTTAGGGACATTTGATTTGACATCATGACTTGATACATTAGAAAACTTAAACTTGTCATGATGAGGAGCTTAGAGCTAGCATTATGTGCAGCACAACTATCTTCAACAGTAAAACATGTCTAAACCAGCTATACCATTATTTAGAATTAAACAACAAGCTATAGGATTTCAAGGTTGTCTTACTATTGTGACATAAATCCTCAATCTTATCTTTAGGCCTTCGTATGACTCTACTACACAAAATAAGCCTGAACTCATTTTAGGTTCTCGAGGTTGTCATTCGTCATGACCTAAATCCTCACATCTTCCAGGCTATTTCTGTGATCGTTTGACATGAATGTAAGCCCTAAATAAATAAAAATTGGCAGGATGACACATTTAAATTTTTCTCCTTTAATTTGAAGCAAAACCATTAGATAGCTTGTGAAGTAATCAAGATTCTTCTATGGATCTATGACATCTCCTAGTCTCTCCTCTTTTGGATTTCCAAACAAAATGTTCAATACTTGAGTTATTCCCCTTTCACACCTCTTTGTCCAATTTCGTTGAAAAGTCTTAATAATTTGACCTATTTGAAGATAATATCCTCTGATTTTTATCAAGAATTTTCTTAAGTGACTTCAGTCATTTAAGATGTAATAAACCAGAGGGGTTTGCCCTTATAGGAAGCTTTTCCAAACCCAGCTTAATGTAAACCCTATTTAATTTTTCATATTAAATAGGGGAACTTGTTGGCTTATAATAAAATGATTTTCAAATACCAAACGGATGTTATATGTTTCTTAGTTTATTTGTTT
>JXCR01127734.1:27593-50162 GCA_002079205.1 Phalaenopsis hybrid cultivar
TATATATATATATATATATTTATATCTAAGTTTAAATCGTAACTGCTCTTGGTAATGTAGTTATGCATCTTGTTTTGCATACATTTGGTTCAGACTAAAATCCAACATTCTACATCTATTTTTAACTAGCCAATTTCGAGACGAACATGAGCCGAACGCGAATACGAATATTCAAATCGAGCCGAACACGAACACATTATTCACGAGCCGTTTCGAACACGAACAATTTCGAACGAGCCAAGCCGGAGCTCACTCAAGCTCGGCTCGTTTACAACCCTACTTTTAAGGGAAATTTACATGCACATCACACAATTCTTATGTATTTATATATCTAACACCTAAAGTTTGATATGTACAATTATAACATTTTGGAGCTATAAACATATGCATGAAAGAGCATATTTCTCTTTTAAAAAGTTAGTAACAATAATATTTTTGATGTGATGCTAAAGATTTGAGTGGTATATATGTAAATATCAATTTTTTGGAGTTGAATATATAAATACATAAGAATTGTATGGTATATCTGAAAATGCCCCTTTGTTTTATTTACAAGGTATCATCAATGCTTAAAGCATCTATCTAAGGCTTAAGCCATTAAAGCCACACAAGGGTCGCTTTTAAGAGGCCAATTGATAACTAGAATCAATAATAGTGATTGAGACGTCTTTGTCTGTCTCGCGTTTCAAATCATCTCAACAGTTTTGTTTGAAAAATTGCTTTATATAAATTTTTGTGGTGAAAAATTTTCTTTTTTAACAAAACCCGTGAAATTGTAGTTACTGTATGAAAACTGTTGTAAATTATAATTCACTCCGTAACTTTCTAAGCAGTTATTTTCTCCATCATAACTTTACAATCACCCTTTCGAAAAGCTACCACCCTCCCAAACAAACCCAACAAAATGATTACGTCATGATTCTGGATGCAAAGCTGTGTCCGGACTCCAAAAAAAGCTTGCCATGTGTTGTCATGGGTAAGTCGCGGTCCCACCCTAACAAGAAACTAAAGGTACTTAAGAAGTCGATCGATTGAAGAACCGCCAGCTGACATGGAGCTAGCCGATCGATGGGCTGATGATCGACTGTAGGACGAGCAAGCGACTAGAAGCCAATACACAACCCGAAAAGCCACTCAAGCTGATCAGGAATAGACATTCACGAACAAAAGGGTAAATACCACCAACAATCTCACAACTCCCGATGTGAGGCTCTCTCTACAACTCTCCCAAAGATCTTTATAAATAATCAATGAACAAGCAGGCCGATCAGTTGTCTATCTCAAAACTGATTAGCTTCACAGAGTGAAAACCGAATAAGCATGTCGACTGACCACCCTAAGGTTAACCAACTTCCTAGAGCAAATGATGAACAAGTAGGCCCACCGACCACATTAAGGCTAACCAATTGCCTCTCTCAAAGCCGATAGACTACCCAAGGAAAAAACCCATTGATATCTATACAAAATAGTAAAATGATACCAACTCAATCGACCAACCCCGAGGACCTTCCTTCCAGAAGGTCCATGTAGACTAAAAAGCACCAAAATCAGTTAAAAAATACAAAAATACAATGCAACAAATACCTATAACACCTATATTAAACAGAGACAAGTATATGATTTTACACCTGTAACCCTCTATCTTCTACAAATAGATTTCTCTTATAACCTTCCATTTACAATATAATAAATTTGTCACAGAACCCGAGAATATCCCAATTTGCCATTATGAGATAAGCCTATGTGAGCTCTTTTAATTCCTTTTCCCTCTCTGTCTTTTGCTATCTCTCCTTCAAGCTTCCTACTGCCTCTATCCTTGGGCATACTTTACAAAACAAATTTAAATTTAACAAAAATAATTTCAAAAAGACTATTAATTTATAATTACTCACCGTGCAAAATAATATTTTATTTATTTATTTCATGAACGTGCTTTTAAATTAAAGTATTTGTACTTGACAAATTTAAAAAAAAAGACTTTTTTTAACATAACTTCTACGTTTTCTTCTTGAATTAAAAAAAAAAATCTCCCATTTACAATAAAATAGCCCTCTGTTTCATAGGAAAGCGTCCAAAACCACAAACTGCGTGTGGCCGTGTCGTGAGCGAGTCAACCAGAGAAATACTCCAACTAAACCGGCGGTCCACTCTTTGCCTTTTCATCNTCGTTGACTTAATTGCAGTTTATAAAATCTAGCTTCAATTCTTCATGCCATTCTCTTAACACACAACTTGTATGATAGTTCGTTTTAATCATCTAATCTTAATTAGAAGTTACACCAATTTAACTACTAATATTGCTGACCTAATTGTGATGTATAAAATCTAGCTCTTAAATCTTCATGACATTCTCTTAACACAACTTGTACTTTACGTTTTCACTTTAATTATCTAATCTTAACTGTAAGACTTGTACACTAATTGTTATCTCGGTTCTTTTGTAATAGATCTAAGATACTTGAATCTATTTCACCAATATTAACTACTAATATCGTTGACCTAATTTTAGCATTTATAAAATCTAGTTCTAAGTGTTCATGAAATTCTCTTAAAACAACTCCTACGATAAATTTTCACTTTAATCATCAAATCTAACTGTATAAATTTTACCCTCATTTATAGCTCGGTTCTTTTGTTATAGATCTAAGATACTCGAATCTATTACACCAATTTTTCAACTAATTTTTGATAATATTTGAATGATAATTAGTAATATCACACTTGCTAAAATCATATATCATATACTCAGTTTTTCTCTCTTAAATTTATTGTCTTCTATTTTTAAAAATTTCTTGAGTGTATTTTAACTTACACTTTTTCTTGTTTTTAACCTTATTTATTGAGCAGTTTTTTGTAAAGTTATCAAGGAAATTGCATTAAGAATTTAAAATCCTATATTTTTTTATCAAAGTTATTAAGTCATAGTTAAAAGTTTTTTGATGTTATTGCTGTTTTTTTGCTGCTTATGAATTGTGAATGGAGGATGTGGGCTAGAGAAGATTTCCTCTTATCATGAACTAATAGTACATATGCATCATACCTCAAATTTACTGGTTCATCTTGCATTGCTATTGTTTTTTTTTTTTTCATTTATAGTTAATGCAAATGAGTATGGTATAATACTTTCTATTATCTATATCTTTGTAAATTATATTGGCTGTTTTTCTTTAAGTTATATTAAAAATTGCTTGGATTGAGAAAAAACTGAGGA
This sequence comes from Phalaenopsis hybrid cultivar, assembly GCA_002079205.1. Classification (NCBI taxonomy): domain Eukaryota; kingdom Viridiplantae; phylum Streptophyta; class Magnoliopsida; order Asparagales; family Orchidaceae; genus Phalaenopsis; species Phalaenopsis hybrid cultivar. The sequence continues at coordinate 30,805 of JXCR01127734.1, forward strand.
AATGAAATGAAATCCCCAAAACATATGGATTGATCTTGAATCCTTCGTTTCACATTTCTTTTTGGGACATTTACATACATACTACATAATTATGTATATACACTTCTAAAATCTAAACTCTCATATATATATGCATATCACTCAAAATTTTAACAACATATAAAAAATACCACTATCACCATCTTTTTAAAAGTGGATTACACCTTTTCATGCATATATTTATGGAACAAAATGTCAAAAGTTTAAATAATAAACTTTAGGTGTTATATATGTAAATACATACAAATTGCATGGTATATATGTAAATTCCTCTTTCTTTTACTTAAATTCCTAGCTTTCTAATACGGCCATAATATTTTTTACTTCTATCTGTAACTTGTATTTGTCTTACATATATGCTAGGTAGCAGCTCTTGTTCCTGAATGCGAACTTCTTGGTATGATAGATTATAAATCTGTCGACATGCAATCACGTTTAATGACTCAAGCACTTCGCAAGATTCAGCACTCGTTATGCCTATCCCAAGCTCTTGTAATTTTTATTAATCAGGTGACTACAATTTCTTGAGCATGTTAGCAATGTTTACAGAATCATGATTGTAGCTTTCGCATTTATTTTAGAAAATTATTGGTTAGGTGATTTTAGATACTCGTCTAGGGAGTATTATATATTTGTTATTGAGGAAAGTTTGGTTTTATTGCATGTGATTTTTTGTGTTAATATTGAAAGTCTAGATTGTAGGTATTTCTGGAAAAGTCCCTTATTCTTAAAATTCTTCTCCAAGGGTTTGGTATCTTCTTCTTCTAGGGTTTAGGGATAAGAAGGAAAATCCATATTTTCATATGCTGATCATGAGTTGTAATGTCATTTTTTTTTCTCAAAATTTTTTCCATCTGATGATAAATTATCAACCAATACTTTTTATATTCTTGCCTGTCATATTGTTAACTGCCATTTAATTTCCATCGATTTGATATTAGTTTTTCTCATGATAAAGCTTCTAGATTTATTAGTTTCTCTAAAATGAATTAGTTGCATCATTTTTTCCAGGTTAGAATGAAGTCTGGCAAAACTTTTGGCGAGGCAAATGAAGTAACCTGCGGTGGAAATGCCTTGAAATTCTATGCAGCCGTTCGGATGAGAATTTCAAGAAAGGAACTGCTACATTGCCAGGATATGGTATATTCTTAAAAGGGAAAATTAAGTTAACGAATATTATTTTGTTATTTGTTAGTGCAGAAAATTTTATTTTAGTAATGTAAACTTAATTTTATTTTGACATGTTGCACTCATTCTTCTATTATAAATAAATGGCCCACAAATAAACTATATATAAAAATTCTCCTCTGACACGGTATGNAAACGAATATTATTTTGTGATTTGTTAGTGCAGAAAATTTTATTTTAGTGATGTAAACTTAATTTTATTTTGACATGTTGTACTCATTCTTCTATTATAAATAAATGGCCCACAAATAAACTATATATAAAAATTCTCCTCTGACACGGTATGAGCCAAGTTAGCCCTGGCTGCCCACTTTTCTGGCTTGTGAATATGGCTCCTCCACCAATCCCACTCTTGCTGTGACACCTTGTACTTGATCCCACAAACAATCCATCCATTGAACCCTTTCTCATAAGTAGGCATGCTTCCTGTTGAATTTTTACTCCAATCATAGCAAAGAACTTAAGTCACACGGATCAAGACCTTGTATTTTTGGATCTATTTAATTATGACCCTCGGGCAACAAANGCTATATATTAAAATTCTCCTCTGACACGGTATGAGCCAAGTTAGCCCTGGCTCCCACTTTTCTGGCTTGTGAATATGGCTCCTCCCACCAATCCCACTCTTGCTGTGACACCTTATACTTGATCCCACAAACAATCCATCCATTGAATCCTTTCTCATGAGTAGGCATGCTTCCTGTTGAATTTTTGCTCTAATCATAGCAAAGAACTTAAGTCACACGGAACAAGACCTTGTATTTTTGGATCTATTTAATTATGACCCTCGGGCAACAAAAGAATTTAAGGCTTTATTTGAGGGAGATCCACCTTTCAGAAAAATCGTTTAATCACAACATTAGAAAACGCTGTGTCAGAAATTTAAGTTTGATTAAGTAATATTATTGTTTGAATATAAAAATTTCCCGTGACTATAATTTATAAGGCTTTAAATAAAAAGACTAATAACCCTACCTTATTTTATCAGCTGGACTTAACGCACCGTTGCTTAGCTCCACTTGCGAGCGATCCGTTCTTATGTGACGATGAACTCATCTTCTAGAAAACCTGTTTTATCCTTGCCTCGACCAATGAAAACAAATCCAAGGAAGGATCCAGTTGCACGATGGTTGCAAAGCTGCTGCTCCTGCTTTGTAATTTTTAGAGGAGGAAGGAAAGTACTGAACTTAGTTGAAACTTTATCAAGTTTCTGCACGACCTCCTCCAATCTGTTCAAGTGGGAGTCGCTTTTGAAAGGACAACCACGAACTCTATGAACTTTGTGAGCATATATTTCTGTTAAAATAAGAATTTTAAAATCAAAATTTTAATTCCTGCAGGCTACTGAATCTGAAATCGGATTTTCCTCCATTTTACCTTGATTCTAGGATTCATTAAATCCTATTGGAATTTTGGAACACAGATTTATGAGATTTAGTAAGAGCTAAAGCGCAGAGCACTCGAATGCGGTAGGAAGAAGGGGAAAAAGGCAAGGGTTACAGGTTACCTTCCTCAATGGTTTCTAATAGGAGAAGCTTGGGAGGATAAAAAAAGGCCGCAGTGCTTCTACATTTCTTCTTCGTTCATTTTTTCATCCACCTCTCAGAGGTGACAGAGATGAGACATGGATGATGGAGTCATGGAGGATGAGGCAATTTGCAGGATGTTTTGGACCTTTGCATTCCAAAACATCATAACAACGATCCAAAATGGTCGAACGGAGGGCCTACAATGTGTTTCGAAAATGGCAAAAAATAACTTTGCGACATACACATTTAAAGAAGCTGATCCCCCAAACAAAAGTGGATGTTCTTTCAACCATTTTTGCAATGGAATAAAGGCTAGATGCCCTTTCAAACAAGGCCTAAGACACGAATCGAGGCTCTTTATTGTTGAATTTGATTTTTTAGGACTCTCGTATAGGAAAAAACTTAATGCATACTGATCAAGGTTATGTACCGTTACATGTTTCTCTATGACCTTTGGATTGCAATTCACGAGCTTTTTTGTGGGATCGCTGACTCTTAATTATTATTTCTTCTTTTTTTATGTATTCCTATTTTTTCATGCTTTTGGGAGTTGTATATATACATCCTCTTGTACAAATAATTGAATAAGATTCTTGAGAGTTTTTTTTTCCATTACTTATTTTCTATACTTTCTATCTATGTTTTGTTCACTGCTCTTATTTGACACTTGCTACTTTGATTCTTGTCTTCCGTAGCACCTAATGCTCTTGTTGCTTTCACACCCACTATCACTCATCTGCCCCTCACTCTTGTCTTTAGCATTCTAATTACTGTCCTTGGATTGCCTACTTTTATTGACTTGCACATGTATTTTCTATTGAAATACCAACTCTTTAAATATGCATAAAGCTTGATCATTGATTCGAGGGATTTAGAAAAAAATTACCTGAATAGTAGCACATAAACTAGTAATTGCGGAAAAATACGTAAAGCACACTAAGATTTAACATGGATAAATCTAAGAACAATAAAAATCGCGGAGTCTCACCACACTAAGAAATTCACTATGAAATGAGGAGATATTGTATAGATTACACCGCACTCAAGCCTTTTTACTCTCCTAGAACTCTTGAAAGCTCATCTCCTTTCTCTTTCACATAAGAGAACTCATAGAAATCCAACACCAAATTGCAGCGCCACTACACACTATTCGTAGGTACCTCCCGCAGTGAAGAAACACAAAATTTAAAGTCTCGAATTGCAGAAATATATTATAGGTGCGTATGCTCAACTGCTAGGTGTCGAGTTTCTGGATGCTTTGTTCCAGAATGTTGGAAGTGAGCCTTCTGGGTGCCTCCATCAGCGATGGGTTTTCGCCTGTAAACCTTTGGCTGGGCGCCTAGTCGCCCCACTAAAGCTAGGACGCCTTCTCTAGCTTTGGGTTGCTGGCTGCCAGGCATAGGGGCGCCTCTAGGGTGTTGGGTTGCCCGCTACATTGTTCATGGGTGCTTCTCTTTACCAATCAGGCTCCACACATAACACTCTCCCACTTGGAGACTGATTTGCAAGCACATCTCCAAAATGCACAGTCTTCATATTTGTATACATTAGTGTAACTTACCCACAGTCTCAACCTTCTTGAACTCCAATTGAGTCTAAGCATAGATTTAATTTTTCAATTGAAACCACTTCAGTCAACATATCTTGAGGATTATAAGCTGTATGCATCTTCTCCAAAGATAATCTATCAATTTATAGAAGAGAACGAATAAAGTGATATTTCAGCCGAATGTGTTTGATCTGGACATGAAAAGTGACGTCTTAGCAAGATGAATAGCATTCATACTTTCAATATGAAACTTTTCAATCTGTTGTTCAATGCTCAATTTAGTAATAAAGCTCTATAACCAAATCATTTCCTTGATAGCCTCAGTGATAACATTATACTCAACTTTTGTAGTTTAAAGTACAATATTCTTCTGTAGCTTAGAAACTCAACTCACTGCTGTGTTCTTTAAAGTGAAGGCATATCTTGTTATGTTTTTTCTATCATTAATATCCCCTATCATGTCTGAATTTTTATATACCTATAGTTAGTTCTTGCATCTCCGAAATGAAATGTCTTATTGGTTGCATGTAAAAATAGAAAATATATCAAACTTTGAACTGTTGAATAGTTATTAATATCCCCTCTCATTGCATCTGTAAGTTTTGTACATATCATCACATATATCAAAATTTGAACCGCTGAAGCATGCAGTTTTTTTCATTTGTGCTTGCTCTGCTTCAGATTTTGGTGATATTTAGCTTGAATTCACTACCTATGAGGGTGCAAACCAACTTTGACTCACTCATGTTGAACTCGTGAAGGACCTTCTCAATATAGTATGCTTAGATAACTTCATTGTACTTGCACTTTTGTCCTTGTTAATTCTCATACTGAAAAATTTTTGGGTTCGACCTAAATCAAGCTCCATTGATAATTGCTCTTTGAAGTCTCTTATCTTCTCCATATATTCTCCCGCGGTCAACATGCTGTCCACGTTCATTAGAAACACGAAATAGAAATTATCAATATTTTTTATGAAGCAATAGTAATCTGCTTGAAGCTTCATGTATCAATTGTCTAACATAAACCTGTAAAAACTTCTGCACATTGTCTAGGAGCTTACGTCACATTATAAAGACTTTTCTTCAATTTGCAGACCATGACTTCATTTTCTGGAACTTTATATCCCTGTGGTTGCATCATAGACAACTGTTCTTCTAAGTTACTATGTAAGAAAGTAGTCTTTTCATCCATCTGTTTCAAGTGTAAATTTTTCTCTATTATTAAGCTCAACATAACTTTGATAGATGTCATTTTCACTATTGGAGAAAATATCTTTGATTAGTTTACTCTTTTTTTTTTGCAGAATTCTCTTCACAACAAGTCTTGTCTTGCAACGTTTGCTATCATTTGACTCTTCTTTCATCATGCAGATTCTCTTGTTGTGCGTTGTTTTTTCGTCATCTGGTAGTTCTGTCAAATCTCATGTTTGACTTGACTTTAGTAACTGCATGTTGTCATTCATGACAAATTTCTACTCTTTTGAGTCTTCAACTTGAGTCACTTCTTCATTGCACTTTGGTTCATCACCATCAATTAACAAAATCTTGTACAAAGGAGAATACATCTGTGTTGGTCATGCATCTCAGTCGGACCTCTTGACTTCAGTAGCATTTCATTGAGGAACTTTCTGTGCTTCACCAGATTGAACAACTATTCTTTATCTATTTTTTGATCACCAGTATCTCCTATCTCAACATATTTGGAGGAGTCTTCAAAAGTGCCTGATGGATAATTCTGAGTGATTGAAAGTGATATCTTTGCTCCTAATAAAGTTTTTATTTTTGATAATTCCAATATTTGTACCCAAATTCATTCGATTCATCCTCAATGAAAGTGCATTTGAAAAATTTCGAGTCAAATTTACTTTTAGATCCCGCATCAACATGAATATATGATGAAAAACCAATTACCTTCATGTGAGATAGATCTATCTATTTTCCGCTCCATGCTTCTTCAGGTAAGTTTTTATTCAAAGTTACTAACCGACCACGATTGATCATTTAGACTGCAATGTTCACTGCTTCTGTTCAGAATTGTTTTGGCAAGTTTGCATACAATCTCATATTTCTGGCACGTTCTGTGATGATTTTTTTCATTCAATTAACCATACCATTTTGCTGTGGTATCCTTAGAATAATAAATGAATGCTTGATTTTTTTTTATGTACGATAACTCTTGAACATTTGATCATGATATTCATCACTATTATATGATCTGAGGTACATTAACCTTAAGTTTGTCTCATTGTCAATCACGGGTTTCCACTTCTTAAGCTCCTCAAGCACATAAAATTTGCATTTCAAGTAGTACACCCATACATTTCTAGTGTGATCGTCAATGAAAGTGATAAATTATTGAGAATCTTTAGTAGACTTAACTGGCGTAGGACCCTATGCATCAATATGCACTAACTACAACATTTTAGATTTTACTTTTGACCCAATTTTGGAGAAAGTAACCTTTGCCGTAGGGAGAATCTTCACAAAAAGCTAACTCTATAGACTTTAAACCACAAAGTTTGTTCTTAGAAAGTAGTGAGCTTATACCTTTCTCATTTATATGGACAAACACAAAGCTGTTCCACCAAACACTTCCCATTCTTTCAGAGTCATCAATTCATACTTCTTGGTGATTCCTTCTCGTGATAAATACAATTTCTTTTGATGTAGTAAATTTTCAATCTGCATTTTCCAGAGCACAAAGTTTGTATCATTGAACTTCTTCATCTTGTACCTCGATTCTTCGGTCATTGCTCCTACTCTAATTAAAGATCTTTAGAAAACCCTACTCTGATACCACTTATAATGGGGTTAAGATAAATGTGGAACACCAAATTGAGAGATTCAGAATAAAGTACTTGGAAAGGACACAAACAAAAAATTATAGAAAAATACATAAAAAACACTAAGATTTAACATGTAAAAGTCCAATAACAGGAAAAACCCACGGAGCCACACCACACCAAGAAGTTCTCTATGAAATGAGGAGAAATTGTATACATTACACCACAATCAAACCTCTCTAGTATCTTGAAACTCACGAACATTCCTCTGCTTCTCTTTTATATAAGAGAAGTCACAGAAATTCATTACCAACTCGCAACACCACTGCACAATATTCGCACATNATTTCACCTCTTCCCTACGATGATAATTGTAGCCCACAGCTTAATCTACTGTTGATTATTAAGTTTTAATTAGTTATTCACCTAATTCTTACCCCTCGATTATACAAATGGATGTTTGAGGCTTTATTCAATTCAGGTCTTGGAATATGCTTTCTACTTGATTACAATTTTTCCTGCTTTATCTCTTTCATTTTCTATAGCCTTACAATGCCAGGAGTTTTTGACCATTTTATATGCTATTTTGTAAGCAATTAATTAAAACTATAAGTGGATGGATTTTTTTTATTGGTTGTTTAAGTTAATGAACGTATTATTGGTAATCAATACCATTTTTAGATATTCGCTTTTTAAGAAAAAAATATTAATTATGCATGTTTACACACTTCTCATGCATTTGGTTATNGCAGTACCTATGAGGGTGCAAACCAACTTTGACTCACTCATGTTGAACTCGTGAAGGATCTTCTCAATGTAGTATGCTTAGATAACTTCATAGTACCTGCACTTTTTGTCCTTGTTAATTCTCATACTGAAAAATTTCTTGGGTTCGACCTAAATCAAGCTCCATTGATAATTGCTCTTTGAAGTTTCTTATCTTCTCCATATATTCTCCCGCGGTCAACATGCTGTCCACGTTTATTAGAAACACAGAATAGCAATTATCAATATTTTTTATGAAGCAATAGTAATCTGCTTGAAGCTTCATGTATCAATTGTCTAACATAAACCTGCCTAAACTTCTGCACCACTGTTTAGGAGCTTACGTCAAATTATAAAGACTTTTCTTCAATTTGCAGAGCATGACTTCATTTTCTGGAACTTTATATCCCCGTGGTTGCATCATATACAACTCTTCTTCTAAGTTACTATGCAAGAAAGTAGTCTTCACATCCATCCGCTTCAAGTGTAAATTTTTCTCTGTTATTAAGATCAACATAACTTTGATAGTTGTCATTTTCACTATTGGAGAAAATATCTTTGAGTAGTCTATCATTTGACTCTTCTTTCATCATGTAGATTAGCTTGTTGTGCGTTGTTTTTTCGTCATCTGGTAGTTCTGTCAAATCTCATGTTTGACTTGACTTTAGTAACTGCATGTTGTCATTCATGACAAATTTCTACTCTTTTGAGTCTTCAACTTGAGTCACTTCTTCATTGCACTTTGGTTCATCACCATCAATTAACAAAATCTTGTACAAAGGAGAATACATCTGTGTCGGTCATGCATCTCAGTCGGACCTCTTGACTTCAGTAGCATTTCATTGAGGAACTTTTTGTGCTTCACCAGATTGAACAACTATTCTTTATCTATTTTTTGATCACCAGTATCTCCTATCTCAACATATTTGGAAGAGTCTTCAAAAGTGATTGATGGATAATTCTGAGTGATTGAAAGTCCTATCTTTGCTCCTAATAAAGTTTTTATTTTGATAATTCCAATATTTGTACCCAAATTCATTCGAGTCATACTCAAGGAAAGTGCATTTGACAAATTTCGAATCAAATTTACTTTTAGATCCCGCATCAACATAAATATATGATGAAAAATCAATTACCTTGATGTGAGATAAATCTATATATTTGCCGCTCTATGCTTCTTTAGGTAAGTGTTTATTCAAAGTTACTAACCGACCACGATTGATCATATAGACTGCAATGTTCACTGCTTCTGCTCAGAATTTTTTTGGCAAGTTTGCATTCAATCTCATATTCCTGGTACGTTCTGTGATGACTTTTTTCATTTAATTAACCATACCATTTTGCTGTGGTATCCTTAGAACAATAAATGAATGCTTGATTTTTTTTTATGTACAATAACTGTTGAACCTTTGATCATGATATTCATCACCATTATATGATCTGAGATACATTAACCTTAAGTTTGTCTCATTGTCAATCACGGGTTTCCACTTCTTAAGCTCCTCAAACACATAAAATTTGCATTTCAAGAAGTACACCCATACATTTCTGGTGTGATCATCAATGAAAGTGACAAATTATTGAGAATCTCTAGTAGACTTAACTGGCATAGGACCCTATGCATCAATATGCACTAACTACAACATTTTAGATTTTACTTTTGACCCAATTTTGGAGAAAGTAACCTTTGCCGTAGAGAGAATCTTCACAAAAAGCTAACTCTGTAGACTTTAAACCACGAAGTTTGTTCTTAGAAAGTAGTGAGCTTATACCTTTCTCATTTATATGGCCAAACACAAAGCTATTCCATGAAACACTTCCGATTCTTTCAGAGTCATCAATTCATACTTCTTGGTGATTCCTTCTTGTGACAAATACAATTTCTTTTGATGTAGTAAATTTTCAATCTGCATTTTCCAGAGCACAAAGTTTGTATCATTGAACTTTTTCATCTTGTACCTTGATTCTTCGGTCATTGCTCCTACTCTAATTAAAGATCTTCAGAAAGCCCAACTCTGATACCACTTATAATGGGGTTAAGATAAATGTGGAACACCGAACCGAGAGATTCAGAACAAAATACTTGGAAAGGACACAAACAAAAAATCCTAGAAAAATACATATAAAACACTAAGATTTAACATGTAAAAATCCAATAACAGGAAAAACCCACGGAGCCACACCACACCAAGAAGTTCTCTATGAAATGAGGAGAAATTGTCTAGATTACACCACAATCAAACTTCTCTAGTATCTTGAAACTCACGAACATTCCTCTGTTTCTCTTTTATATAAGAGAAGTCACATAAATTCATTACCAACTTGCAACACCACTGCACAATATTCTTACATACCTCTCGCAACGAAGAAACATGAAACTTAAAGTCTCGAACTACATAAATCGGTTATGAGTGTCTACGCAACCACCCTNATAGACTTTAAACCACGAAGTTTGTTCTTAGAAAGTAGTGAGCTTATACCTTTCTCATGTATATGGCCAAACACAAAGCTGTTCCATCAAACACTTCCCATTCTTTCAGAGTCATCAATTCATACTTCTTGGTGATTCCTTGTGACAAATACAATTTCTTTTGATGTGGTAAATTTTCAATCTGCATTTTCCAGAGCACAAAGTTTGTATTATTGAACTTCTTCATCTTGTACCTTGATTCTTCGGTCATTGCTCCTACTCTAATTAAAGATCTTCAGAAAGCCCTACTCTGATACCACTTATAATGGAATTAAGATAAATGTGGAACACCGAATCGAGAGATTCAGAACAAAATACTTGGAAAGGACATAAACAAAAAATTCTAGAAAAATACATAAAAAACAGTAAGATTTAACATGTAAAAATCCAATAACAGGAAAAACCCACGCAGCCACACCACACCAAGAAGTTCTCTATGAAACGAGGAGAAGTTGTATAGATTACACCACAATCAAACCTCTCTAGTATCTTGAAACTCACGAATATTCCTCTGTTTCTCTTTTATATAAGAGAAGTCACAGAAATTCATTACCAACTCGCAACACCACTGCACAATATTTGCACATACCTCCCGCAACGAAGAAACATGAAACTTAAAGTCTCGAACTACATAAATCGGTTATGAGTGTCTACGCAACCACCCTGGGTGCAAGTTTTCGAGTGCTCTATTCTGGAATGCTGTAAACAAGTCTTCCGGGTGCCTAAGCACCCCTACTAGCAAGAGGTATCCGCTTGGGAACCTTTGGCTGGGCACTTAGGCGCCCCACTATCGCTGGGGTGTCTGCTTTGGCAATGAGATGTCTGCTGCCATGAGCAGGGGCTCTCCCTGGCCGTTGGGTTTCCCACCGCACCGTTTCTAGGCGCTTCTCCTTGCCAATCAGGCTCCACACATAAAATGAGTCACCCATTTTATTGTTTTAAAACTCAGGTGTTTTCACACTCCTTCACATAAATCATGGCTTCTCGCTCATCTCTTAATAAGATGCGATTTTACTCCTTTGGTATCCACATCAAATTTCATTTTATCAACCTTCTCTTNCGCACATACCTCCCGCAACGAAAAAACATGAAACTTAAAGTCTCAAACTACATAAATCGGTTATGAGTGTCTACGCAACCACCCTGGGTGCAAGTTTCCGAGTGCTCTATTCTGGAATGCTGTAAACGAGTCTTCTGGGTGCCTAAGCACCCCTACTAGCAAGAGGTTTCCGCTTGGGAACCTTTGGCTGGGCACTTAGGCGCCCCACTATCGCTGGGGTGCCTGCTTTGGCAATGAGATGTCTGCTGCCATGAGCAAGGGCTCTCCCTGGCAGTTGGGTTTCCACTGCACCGTTTCTAGGCGCTTCTCCCTGCCAATCAGGCTCCACACATAAAATGAATCACCCATTTTATTNCGTCTGCTGCCATGTGTAGGGGCTCTCCCTAGCCGTTGGGTTTCCCACTGCACCGTTTCTAGGCGCTTCTCCCTGCCAATCAGGCTCCACACATAAAATGAATCACCCATTTTATTGTTTTAAAACTCAGGTATTTTCACGCTCCTTCACATAAATCATGGCTTCTCACTCAGCTCTTAATAAGATGCGATTTTACTCCCTTGGTATCCACATCAAATTTGATTTTATCAACCTTCTCTTATGGTTAGTGGCCTTTCGATTTCTTGTTAGTTCTCTTGACAAATACTGTCATANTCTCTTAATAAGATGCGATTTTACTCCTTTGGTATCCACATCAAATTTCATTTTATCAACCTTCTCTTATGGTTAGTGGCCTTTCGATTTCTTGTTAGTTCTCTTGACAAATACTGTCATATCGATTTGCCTCTTCTAATTAGCATCGCCGTTGTCAAATTTTCAAAGTAATAGCTTCTAACTATTTTGTTTTACTTGGCTACAAGATTATTTTGAACGTTCTATTGTCTCAATTATAGGTTTTCAAGATTGGCAAAATCATGCATAATTTTCTTTGGCCCGCATACTTTTATGGATAGTAGTGTTCAATTATTCTTTGAAGATATTAACAAAATCAAAAAGGTGTTCAATTTCTAAAAGGAAATATGCTATTGATTTTCTTGAAGAGATCGGTCTTCATGGTTGCAGCTTTGACGACACTCCCGTACCAAGATTATCTGTCTAGATATTGAAGATTGGTAGGGGGTTGATCTATTTGTCCATCAAAATTGATGAGCTAGTAGATGCAAACTCTAAAATGAAGCATTGGAAGGCTATTTTGCACTTTCTTATGTATATAAAAAGTGTCCTATAAGAGAGCTGTTTTATAACAAAAGTGAACATTTGAATATGGAACTATTCTCATATGCCAATAATATCGGTGTTAACCTAGTTGTAGCAAGATTTGGTGTCAAGGCTGAATAAAGAGCTATAATCGACTGCCCATATGAAATGATATGGGTGAAGACTCTTATGAGTTATTTTACTGCTACATAGCTTAGCCCATTATTCTAAATTGTGATAATCATACTGCCATCCACATTGCTAGAAATCTTTTGTTTCATGAGAGAACTAGACATATTAAAGTTGATTGTCATTTTATTCGGGATGTTGTGTTTTCTAAGAAGAGTGTCAGTCTTCATATCTCTAGTTCAAAGCAATCGGCTGACATTTTACTCTTGGACGTATTCCCTTTTGTTTATTATGTAACAGGCTTGATTGCTCTTGGATGTATTCCCTTCTCTTTTATCATAAGCTTGAGGGTGAGTGTTAGTGTTTGAAATTTCATTTTAGAAAGGCAATCCATATATATTGTGGTGTAGGATTATGTCATTGTGCTATAGTATATTGTACTCATTTTACTTTTATAATGTGTGTGCAGATTTTTAGTCAATAATACATATAAATTTTCTCCTCAAACATTATTTACTTCCGACAAATGGATTCCAGTTAGATCACTGATTCTGGTTAATAGAAGTTTTTAATTTGATAACGAAAAGCAGCCAAGGTTTGGGCCTATGTTGTCCTCCATATTTTAATCAGCTGTTGCTGTACTTTGTTTATTCAGGCTGGCTAATGAGTTGTGTTTGAGGAAACATGATGAAATTAGATTTGAACTTAGGTGCCTTCGATGTTAAACTTTTAGGTGAAGTGATTTCCACTTTTTAAGGTTGTTCTATCTTTGAAAGGGTTGCTAAGTCCCTTTGTTCATACCTGGTGAGTGGTGCCTTTTCTGTGATGTATTTCCTTTGTGCCTCTTAGTACTTTATAATAGCTATATATTATATGAAGCGTTATGTTTACTTTGTTTTTCTTTTTGTGGTGTGTGAACCATTCAAATTTGTTTTTTAACGAAGTAGTCTGGCTATTTTGGCAATATAGTTTCACCTTTTATAGCTATCCATTGCCTTGGGAGTTCTTTCCTATTATGTTAAGCTGTTAATGCTTCACGTCAGTATGAAAGGATTTCTTAATGGGATCTGTCAAATATTAAATAGGCAAATTTATATACTTGCTACACAATTCTAATGTATTTACATATTTAACATCCAACATTTAATCTTTTCATTTATAACATCTTGGTTCATGAATCTATGCATGAGAAGGTAAATTTCACTTTTAAAAAGATAGTTACTCTGGTTTTTTTGATGTGATGTTAAAGATTTGGGTATCATGAAAGTAAATATAAATATTTAGGTGCTAGACATATAAATACATAAGAGTTGTGCGGTGTGTATGTAAATGCCTCTTTTAAATATTGCCTGTCCAAAAGAGTTTAGTCGGCCTTTCCTTCCCTTTTTGGGATAATTTTTTGTTTTTGTTTTGAAAGAACAGTTAATAAGACAAATAAATATGTTTGTATTTTTATTTTTATATTTTTTTAAGCAATGTGATTTGTTTTAAAAAACATTTAAAAATGTTTGAGGTACCATTGTCAAAGGAGTTCTTCCATGGTATAGCGGGGTTTATTTAGTCTTTCTGCTTATGTCATTTTTGTCATGCCATTGCGAAGGGTTTATTCTTTAGAATGTGGTTAGCACCAGATGTCATTATGAAAGGATTTTTTTTAATTGGGTATATGAATGCCAACTTATGGATACCTTCTAAATTCTACCAAAAGAGTTTATTGGTCATTCTTCCCATCTGCTGAATAATTATTTATACCAGCATGCACTTTCTGATATCCACAATAAAATATAACATTTTCATAAAATAATCTGTCGTACACTGAAAAATATTCTTCTGTGTTGAATNTATAATCATACTGCCATCCACATTTCTAGAAATCCTATGTTTCATGAGAGAACTAGACATATTAAAGTTGATTGTCATTTTATTTGGGATGTTGTGTTTTCTAAGAAGATTGTCAGTCTTCATATCTCTAGTTCAAAGCAATCGGCTGACATTTTACTCTTGGACGTATTCCCTTTTGTTTANGGCAGGCTTTGCGAGAACCAGAGTGGGAGCAGGTGGGGTCGCGAGAGACGAGGAAAGGTGGTCGGTGTTGGGCTTTGCCGGCGACTGGAGGAGTTGGCAGGACGGCGACGAGGCTCACCGTTCTTCGCCCGCAAAAAAGAAGCAGTTCGTGAGAAGGAGAAGGGAGCTCGCGGCTCGAGAAAATGCTGCAGGGCGGAAGAGGTAATGAGGAGAGAGAGAGCTCGCACCGACATGGGAATAGGCGTGAGTTTAATGGGATATGGTTTTAGGATAGTTTTTTTAATTCTTTTTAGGTGAGCGTGATGAAAAAAATAGAGAGGTATGTGCAAAATTTTCTATTTCCCTGCGCACAGGCGTGAGAATATATATATATATATATATATATATATATATATATATATATATATATATATATATATATATATATNCTAAATCAATAGACACCTTCTCCTTTTTTGACCGGGACGTGGTCGTCGGTCTAGCCAAAGTGGCGGGTCGACTTGGTCGGGGCGGCCGGTTGAACCAAACTGGTTGGTCGACCGGGCTAGGGTGGTCGGTCGAACCAAAGTGATCAAGTGATCGTGCATATGACATGCAATATGATCAACACGCAAAATGCATCAAATGGTCTATGAACATGCAATGAAACCTAACCGCTCGACGACACGTCCAACTCGTCCTGAAGACCTCGCATAGGTACATAGGGCTGATGCACTTGGATCTGCGACATCACCGCCTTCGGTTTTGGCGTGACAGTGTAGAGGGTTTCCCCCTCCGATTTCTCTTACGGGAAACTCCACCAGACTGACTACAAATCTTTTTCCGCTCTATGAACATCGGCGATCTTATAGGACGAACTAGCTATAAAGTTTTTCCCGTCTTCTAAGATCGAACTCAACTAATCCTTCCAAGAGAGATTAAGAGTGCCAAAACTATGAGAAATTAGGATTCCGACCCGACGGAGTTAATACTTAAAGCTCACAAAAAGGGAATCACTTAGCTTCTTATAGGGTGTTTGGCCACGCACAAGAAGTCCTAACCTAAAGGTTAGTTTTAGGTAAATCAACGATCAATCACATAGGTACGTTGTCGCGCCGGAGCCGGCGCATGTACCCCGTGTGAGCGATCTAACCCACACGTCTATCCACCACTAAATCCTAGGATCAACTAGGAGTTAGGAGATCTCACCACCGTGCGGTTGCAGACACCTTCTCTTTGCTTGCTCCAAGTTATCGACGTCCGATGTATGATGTGCGCCAGTTCGTCTCGCAATTAGTCATGCAACGAGAAAGATAGGAGGTAGTGAGAGCAAGAGAGTGCACGACCGACGTATCTCGCAACAAGCCACACAAACAAAAGAGCCAGCGAGTGATGTCCATTTTCTGGCGAATCTCGCAATAAAACACAAGGAAAACAAGAAATAACTGTGTGGTATGCAAGTATTTGTAATAAATCATCATAGCGTATGAAAATACCACCAAAATGCACCTTGGTGAGAGGTTGACGGGCTTCCATATGTCGCAACGTCGTCGTCGCTCCGCAAGTGATCGCTGCTCCGGTGCGGCTCCAAGCTGAAAGAGAGCATGCCGACGAGTTTGCCGGTACCCCGAGTTGAGAGGAGGGAACATCGTCTTGAAGATCTCCCCGTGAAAGGGAGGAAGTGTAGGCTCAGTCCCCTAGAGCCTCACCTCAAATGAGAGGATCAGGGCTGAGTGGGGGCTGTTGAGGGGGCTGACGGCCTGCTGGAGGCGGCAGATGACCGGCGAAGAGGAGATTCGGCGAAGGTGGTCGGGCAGCCGGCGGCGTTAAGGATAATGCTGGCCAAGGAGCAGAAGAAATGCTTGGCCGGCGGTTGGAGGAGCTTTGGTGGCCGGAGGGGAGCCGACGACGAAGAGATCACTGGTGAGGAGCTTCGACGTTGAACGTGAGGAGCTTCGACTTGGGACGTGAGGAGGCGGCTGGGCAGGCTTCGCGAGAACCANAAGTAGGCGTTTCATTCCAACACTCGTAGTCATTGCATGCTGCATACTCTTTTGGAAAGCGTTGGAGGCTTGGAGCTCTATCTAAAATGGGTTATAAAAATTTAAATCAATAGACATCTTCTCCCTTTATTCCTACTATCTTCCCTCTCTCTGCTGCATTTCAATTTGTATTCAGTTTTTCAAGTGTTGAGGAAGGCAACAGTTGATGGCAAAGATTTTTCAGGAGGGTTTTATTTTTTGTTTAGAGTTAATTACTCAGGTTAGATTGTATGTTAATTTATATATATATTTTAATCGCACTTATTTATTTTTTCGTATGAATTAAGATTAAATTCCAAATTAGTAATTTACTACGATCATATTTAAATTTTATAAAAAATTGGTTTAATATTTTTTTTTTTGAAATGAATTCTAATTTTTTTAACAGTGAACAAGTGTAAATTATACATAGTTACTAATAATATTCATTTGAAATTAGTTATTATCATATTTCTATTTCATACAAGGTATTAAGGGGGTGTTTGATTTGCTAAAAAAGAGTTTTGTATTATAAAAGGAATATAGTATTAAAGTAATTTATTATATTTAAAATAATTGTGTTCGGCTCCATGTGGTGAAGGCGAGTATGCCATGACGACAGTGACTTAAAAGGTGAGTATGCAGAGGAGGCAGTGACTCGGAGATGAGCATGTCGTGACGGCAACGACCCTAACAAATGGATATGCCGATGAGATAGTGATCAGAAGGTGGGAGTGGTGATCGTCACCGAGAAGAATCAAACCAATGCAAATGCACACTGCAAGCACCTATGTAGTACAACATGTGAACAAGCAAACATGCAATATGATCATGCATAACATGCATTATGATGCAAGTGATCTGTTGACCGGGACGTGGTGATCGGTCGAGCAAAAATAGCAGGTCAACTCGGTCGGGACGGGCGGTCGAACCAAAGTGATCAAGTGATTATGCTTATGACATGCTATATGATCAACACACAAAAATGTATCAAATGGCCGATGAACAT
This sequence comes from Phalaenopsis hybrid cultivar, assembly GCA_002079205.1. Taxonomy (NCBI): domain Eukaryota; kingdom Viridiplantae; phylum Streptophyta; class Magnoliopsida; order Asparagales; family Orchidaceae; genus Phalaenopsis; species Phalaenopsis hybrid cultivar. The sequence goes on from JXCR01127734.1 coordinate 48,545, forward strand.
GCAATGAAACCTAACCGCTCGACATCATGTCCAACTCGTCCCAACGACCTCGCATAGGTACCTAATGCTGACGCACTTGGATCTGCTGTATTGCCGCCTCCGGCTTTGGTGTGACAGTGTAGAAGGTTTCCCCCTTCAATTTCTCTTACGGGAAACTCTCAACCGGACTGGCTTCAAAGCTTTTTCTGCTCTACGAACACCGGCGATTTTATAGGATGAACTAGCTATGAAGTTTTTTCCGTCCTCTAAGATCGATCTCAACTAATCCCTCCAAGGGAGATTATGAGCGTCAAAATCATGAGAAATTGGGATTCCGACCCAGTGGGGTTAAGACCTAAAACTCACAATAAGAAAATCACTCAGATTCGTATAAGGTGTTTGACCACGCACAGGAAGTCCTAACATAAAGACTAGCTCTAGGTAAATCAACATTCAATCACATATGTACGTTGTCGCGCCAGAGCCGCCGCATGTACCTTGTGTGAGCGATCGAATTCACACGTTTAGACACCACTAAAACATAGGGCCAGTTAGGAGTTAGGAAATCTCACAACCGTGACAGTTGCAGACACCTCTCTTTACTTTCCAATATGTGCGTCAGTTTGTCTCGCAGTGAGCCATGCAACGAGAAAGATAAGAGATTGTGAGAGCAGGATAGTGCACGTCCGACGTATCTCGCAACAAGCCACGCAAATAAAAGAGCCAACAGGTGAGTGATGTCCACTTTCCAACAAATCTTGCAACAGCACAGGGAAAACAAGAAATAAAAGTGTGATATGCAAGTATTTGGAATAAATCATCACAGCGTATGAAAATACCACCAAAATGCACATTGGTGAGGGGTTGACGGACTTCCATATGTCGCAACGTCGCCGCAGTTCTGCAAGTGATCGTTGCTCCGGTGTGACTCCCAACTGAGAGAGAGCATGCCGGCGAGGTTGTCGGTGCCTCGAGTTGAGAGGAGCGAACATCGCCTTGAAGATTTCCCCGTGAAAGGGAGGAAGTGTGGGCCCGATCCCCTAGGGCCTCGCCTCAAATGAGAGGATCAGGGCTGAGTGGAGGCTGTTGAGGGGCGGACGGCCTGCTGGAGGCGGCAGATGACCGACGAAGAGGAGATTCAGCGAAGGTGGTCGGACAACCGACGGTGTTAAGGATAACGCTAGCCAAGGAGCAGAGAAATGCTCGGCCGATGGCTAGAGCAGCTTCGGTGGCCGAAGGGAGGAGCTCCGACATCGGACGTGAGGAGGAGGCTGGGCAGGCTTTGCGAGAACCAGAGTGGGAGCAGGTGGGGTCGCGAGAGACGAGGAAAGGTGGTCGGTGTTGGGCTTTGCCGGCGACTGGAGGAGTTGGCAGGACGGCGACGAGGCTCACCGTTCTTCGCCCGCAAAAAAGAAGCAGTTCGTGAGAAGGAGAAGGGAGCTCGCGGCTCGAGAAAATGCTGCAGGGCGGAAGAGGTAATGAGGAGAGAGAGAGCTCGCACCGACATGGGAATAGGCGTGAGTTTAATGGGATATGGTTTTAGGATAGTTTTTTTAATTCTTTTTAGGTGAGCGTGATGAAAAAAATAGAGAGGTATGTGCAAAATTTTCTATTTCCCTGCGCACAGGCGTGAGAATAT
>JXCR01127734.1:50452-79160 GCA_002079205.1 Phalaenopsis hybrid cultivar
ATATATATATATATATATATATATATATATATATATATATATATATATATATATATATATATATATATATATATATATATATATATATATATATATATATATATATATATTTGTTAACGTGATGAGGTGAGACGAGATAAAAAAGGGCAGATGGAGAGCTGCATGCGTGAATAGTTTAATAGGATAATTCTTCTCATATATTTTTTTGATTTTAATAATAATAATAGTAATATTAATATTATTGTTATTATTATTATTATTTTTATTTTTATTATTTAATGCTCCCCGTGCATTTTTCGTCCAGACATGTCCTCACAGCAAAATGAACGTTCTTCTTAGGTGAAATCGACGTTTTAGACACATTGGTGTGGTTCGTTTTATCATCCGGTGTCATCTAAACAACATTTTCGACTATTGGACACAAAACGATAATTCACACATTTTTTTGCTTGCTGGCGAAGCCGTAGCGAAATAGACTTCCCTTAGGCTGAAGCCAATGTTCCGAACTCACTCGTGCGGTCCGTTTCGTCGTATGGGGTCATCCGAACAAGCTTCCCTGGCGATTAGGTCAATTCAACTCATTTTCGCGTGCAATGCGACACGTAATATTCGTTGATCCGATTAGTGTCGTTCGATGAACAGAATGTTGACTGACGTTCGTTTAAGCGAAATCCAATGTCTAGCAAAACGACCACGACTACGTGCCCCTCAACACGTTTCGGTGGGTCTCGAGCGGACGTCTCGAGTTATGGGAAACAATAAATGCATGAATCATGACCCCAATATGTTCAGGTGGACATCCCACACATGTGACAAAAAAAATGATGCCAACAAAGGACATACAATAACTGTGTTGCGCCACTATGACACAATGCACTTGTTGACAATATCTTAAAAAAGGAAGTCTCTTGATAATCGAGTTGACGTCCCAAGAGAGGACAAAAAGAACCTCAACCAGGTCAAGTAAGTTGGACAGGATATGGTCAAAGGTTTGGCTAGCCAGCCGAAACCGACCAATCTTAAAAATAGGAGAAACATAACAAGAGACTTTGTCACACGCGATGATTAAGCCTTATTCCCCACCATTACGAATGAGGTCAGGTGTGGGGTTTCATCGATTCTTTCGTTTCGAAAGATAGGTCAGACTGATCGATCTGTCGTTTCGAGTGAGGTCGGACATGCCTTTTCTCAGCCATACCATGTCCAATTTGTCTGGCCTGGCTGAGCTTTTTGGTGGACAGTTAGCTTCGGTTGTTGACCACCAACCCAACCATATCCTGTCCAGTTTATCTAGCCTGGTTGAGATTTTTTGCCGTTATGTCTCTACGGCATTTGAACCACCCTCCTAGGTTATGCCTTTACGACCTCTGAACCTATTTTTATGGTTGGCCGGTTTCGGTTGGTTAGCCACACCTTTGACTATATTCTGTCCAGCTTATCTGGCCTGGTTGATGTTATTTTTGTTTTTTCTGGAGATTTCAACTTGACTCTCAAGAGAGACTTCTTTTTTGAGGATGTTGCCAACAAGTGCATTGTGCCTTAGTGGTGCAACACACTTGTTGGGGGTCCTTTGTTGGCATCATTTTTTTGATGCACATGTGAGATGTCCGGATGTAGGGAAACTGACAACCTAGGGAGAAACTGACAGCACGAGTGCGTTCGGAACGCCAGTTTCAGCCTAGGGAGACGTCCATTTCGGTATGGCTTCGCGAGCGAGCCAAAAATGTATGAATTATCATTGTGCCCAATCATCGAAAAAGTTATCCAGATGACCCCGTATGGCAAAACAAACCACAACAGTGTGTCCAGAACGTCGATTTCACCTAAGAATGACATTTATTTTGCTGCGAGGACATGTCAGGACGAAAAACACGGGAAGCATTAAATGATAATAATAATAATAATATTATTATTATTATTAAAAAAAATGTGAGAAGGATTATCCTATCATATTCCCACGTCTGCGCGCAGGGAAATAAAAAAATTCGCACATACCTCTCTTTTTTATCATGCCTCACCCAAAAAGAATTAAAAAAATTATCCTAAAACTATATCCCGTTAAACCTACGCGTGAGCTCTCTCTTTGCATTATGTCTTCGGCTTTGTAGTGTTTTCTCGAGCCACAAACTCCCTTTTCCCTCTCGCAAACGACTCCTTCGTTGCCAGCGAAGACCGGCGAGTCTCGTCGTCGTCCCGCCAAAGCTTCTTCAGCCGCCAGCCGAGCATTTCTTCTGTTCCTTCTTCTGGGCCGGCGTTATCCTTAACGCCGTCGGCTGTCGGACCACCTTCACCGGATCTCCTCTTCGCCAGCCATCCGCCGCCTCCAGCAGGTCGTCCGCCCCCTCGAGAACTCTACACTGATCCTCTCTCATTTGAGGTGAGGCATTAGGGGACTGAGCTTACACTTCCTTTCACGGGGAGTTCTTCTAGATGATGTTCGCTCCTCCAAACTCGGGGAACCGACAACCTCGTCATCATGCTCTCTTTCAGCTGTAAGCCTCACCAAAGCAGCGATCATTTGCGGAGCGGCGACGACGTTGCAACATATGGAAGCCCGTCAACCCTTCACCAAGGTGCATTTTGGTGGTATTTCCATATGCTAGGATGATTTATTCCAATTACTTGCATAGCTTACCAGTATTTCTTGTTTTCTCTGTGTTTTGTTGCGAGATTCACCGAAAAGTGATCTTCCCTAACGTGCTGGTTTTTTTGTTTGCGTGACTTGTTGCAAGATATGTCAGTCGAACACTCTCTTTCTCTCACTACCTCCTATCTTTCTCGTTGCTTGGCTCATTGCGAGACACAGTTGAGCATGGATCGGACACCGAACGTCGACAGCTTGGAGTAAGCAAAGAAAACACGTCTGCAACTGTCACGGTGGTGAGATTTTATAACTTCTAGCTGACTCTAGGTTTTCGTAGTGTCTAGGGGCGTGTGTGTTCAATCGCCCATACGGAGTACGTGTGTCGACGTGAGCCAGCGCGACGACTTATTTATGTGATTGACCGTTGATTTACCTAGAGCTAGTTTTTAGGTTATGACTTCCTGTGCATGACCAAACACGCTATACGAAGCCGAGTGATTCCATGGTATGAGTCTTAGGCCTTAACCCCACGGGTTAGAATCCTAATTTCCCACGGTTTTTTGTCGCTCCTAATCTCCATTGGATGGATTAGTTGAGTCTGATCTTAGAGGACTGGAAAAACTTTGTAGCTAGTCCGTCTTATAAGATCATCGGTGTTCGTAGAGCTGAAAAGACTTTATAGCTAATCCACCCTATGAACTGTGGAGATTTTCCGCCACCAGAAATCAGAAGGGGAAAACCTCCACACTTTCATGCCAAAGCCGGAGGCGGGGATGCTGCAAATCCAAAAGTGTCACCCTAAGTTTCCTATGCGAGGTCGTTATGATGAGTTTGACGTGTTGTCGAGAGGTTGGGTTTCATTGCATATGCATGAACCATTTCATTGTATTTTTTTGGTGTGTGGATCATACTGCACCTCATGTGCATGGTCCTTTAAGCATTTTTTGTTCGATCGGACGCCCCGACAAGGTCAAGCGATCACTTTGGTTTGACCGACCGACCCAAGTTCAGTCGACCATTCACTTTGACCCTACCAACCACGACGACCCGTTCGACCGATTACTCACATCATATTACATGTTATTGCATATTGTGCATGATCGTATTGCATGTTTGTGTGTATGTGTCTGCTTGTTCGTTTGCATGAGCATCATCACTTGTTTGCATTGCACTTTTGTTCGGGCCACTGGCATCACGACATGCCCATCTCTGGCTCATTGCCTCCTCGACATACTCCTTTGCGTGGGCCATTGCCTTCATGGTATGCACATCATCTGCTCACTGCCTCTTTGACACATCTATTTATTCGGGACACTGCCGTCACGTTATGCCCATCTCCGGGTCACTGCCTCATCGGCATACCATTTGTTCAGGTCATTGCCGCTACGGTATGCCCATCCTCATGTCACTGCCTCAGCATACTTAACTTTTAGGTACGCCGCCACGACATACTCATCCCCACGACTTTGGTGCACTTGTCATATGTTTGATGCATGTCCTGCATGTTTGCATGTGTGCTCGGTGAGTGTCTCTCGGGTAAGATATAATTTCTCTTTACATGCGTCCTTTTACTCGATGCAAACTCATCTATAACCGGTGTCTGTTACTTGTATGGCATCCTGGGTCCCGGTCCCCGGGCAGGTGTAATTCCTTTTTATAGGTAGTCTGTTTTACCGGTACATCCTGTTTGTGTGTGTCATGTTACATGTAACATCCTTGCATTCATTTGTATGATGTGTGTTCGCGCTTTTGGGCGCCCGTTGTGATTGCCCTGTAGTTCGGTCGAGCAGTCACAATGTGGGCTTTCTGCGTGACTGTGTTTTGCCCATTCCTCAATGGCTTGTCCTACTAGTTGGGAGTGTGACCCCGTGTTTGTTGTGATGCCTTAACGAGCATTGCTTGCTGGGTTGATTCCGGTGAGCAATGCGAGTTAAGTCATCGAGATTGACACGAGTATGACTGTGCTAAAGATTTAATTGATCTAACTTGTGTCACCGCTCTTTTTTGACACCCTTTATATCCTTCAAATCTGTAGGATGCGGTCGGTATAGTGACCCCGTCAAAGTCATACTATACTCAGACTTACCTCGCACTTAGAAACTAGGTTAACACATTTTTTGTTAGATGGTGTGTTAGACTATGATTTAGGGTACTAGGTAGTCTTTTTGATGTCTGGTTGTTGTTATCTGCTGGATTGGTTGCTCTAGCCAAATATTTTTATTTTTGTATTGTGTTTGTGGTGTGATTACATGTTGCATATGTGTGGTAGTGTGTTAGGGCGTTTTTCTGCTGGGAGTCAATTTATGCACACAGAGGTACCGCTATGGGGGAGCATGTGATGATTTATGACCCTTTTGCTTGCAGGTGCTATTTATCTCCCCCACTTTTATGCATGTTGCATATGTGTGGTAGTGTGTTAGGGCGTTTTTCTGTTGGGAGTCATGCCTATTTATGCACACAGAGGTACCGCTATGAGGGAGCATGTGATGATTTCTGTTCCTTTTGCTTGCAGGTGTTATTTATCTCGCCCACTTTTATGGCATGACTCATTATATGTCATATGCATGTGAGTTTTCCCGCTAACACTTGTTTTCATGCAGGATTGAGTCTTTTCTTTCCATATGTACTTTTTGGGTTATAGGAGAGTCCTGTAGCAGAAATAAGATACGGGCACGAGTTCCGAGATGTTAGCGCGGGAACCACGTGGAGGGGATTAGGAGCAGATGTTTGTGCCCAATATCTTATTTATGCATTTTTATATTAATATATAGAATTAGGACCGGACGTGTATATGTGGAGTCCGAACACCTTTTTTTTTTGGGATATGTTGCCGACCCAGCGGTACCAGCCTGTTTATTATTTTTATTTGACTTGTTTTGTTATTTGCATCATGTTGCATGCCTGCACCTGCTTGAATTGTTTTCTTTATTTCTTTCTTTGGTTTGTCTAAGATCACGATGCAATATAAACTCTTTAGGAAATTTTTAAATTTTATACAAAATCCTAAATAAAATAATTTAGATAATTTGAATTTAAGATTAAAATATTCAGAATTTAAAAATTACAATTTTACTTTTCTACATATATTAATAGAGTCTCCACAATACTCAAGTACCGTTTTAGATAACTGCATTCATATTTGCATGTCTTGAGGATGAGTCGTCATACTTCTCCAGTCTGACTGACATAACATGCCTTTATATAGAATGTTGTTAGTGCCTCTAGGGTGTTAGAAGGCTCCCCGACCTAGCGGGGTGTAAGTCATTTTGTTTGGAGTGTTTTCAACTTTGTAGTTGAACCTCCACATTTTTTTCTTTCCTAAGACATTTTTGCCACTTCGGCAGGTATAAGTTTCACTTCTTGGAGCTTCAACTTATAGTCATAGGATAGAGTTTCGTTCCTTTGACCTTAGGGCTACCATGGTTCCCGTGGACGACACAATTAACAGATTGCTAACCGGGAATTTCAGGACGTGTTGGGTCGACTACCTTCACGACCAGGTAAACTTATGGTCCTAGTAGCTGTGGATGACGGGTTCGTGATACCCCGACCCAGTTACCTATACCTTCTAGGATTACCCTGTCTTTCTTTTTTGTTGAGCCCATTTGATCCATGTTCCTCTTTTGACTTCGTTGATATCATTTTGACGATCTGATGCCGATAAGCTGTCACCCATTCGAGATACGACAATTTGTCATCTATCCTTATGACCTAGACGTGCTTTGACGTGTTAGGATACCCCTTCAAGATGCTTTAGTTTATTTCGTAGACCCCATTTGCCGATGAGTCACCATCAATTCGGGATGCGAGAGACTCACTCTCTGCTCGATGACTTAACATGAGTTTTAAAACATCGGGACTGTTCCCACACAAAGTAACCTTTCTTTGATTGCCTATACCTTAGGTTTATGATTATATGAAGCGAAACTCATTTTATCGAGAGTATTCTTAGGTATCCCCCAATATGTAATTAACCAGTAGGAACACATTCCTCTGGGAGTGCTCTTGACCCCAGAACAGGTACATACACCTGACTCTTTGGTTATGGGTAATTTGCGTAGATACTTCTTTCGTGGATATTGGTTTAAGTTGCCTCCGAACGATCTTGTTTGGGCGGACATTTTTGACATATCCTTGCGAGGTTTATCGCATGTAGGCTCTCCACTTTTTACTTTTTCTCTTGTTTGTCATTTTGTTGTATGTCCCTTCTTATTCAGTTCCTCTTCTCTTCGAATTGTTGATATGATTTGGGAGGGAGATTTATTCGAATAAGGATAAGGAAAGTATACGACGATCGATAAGCTGACGACTCCTTTTAAAATTAAAAAGAGAAAAATAAACGGAAACAATTAAAAAAAATGATACCAACAACCATTTCTTGCAAGTTTCAAAAAAAAATATTGACTGCAATGAGCTTAAAAATAGAAGCATCGAAAAGTAGAAAATAAGTTATACTGGAAATTTGTTCTTTGATGAAACATTAGTCGAACCCTCATTATTGGAAATGTTAGTTGATGTGCTTATATTTTCTGTTGGTTCATGCTTTGTAGGAGATACATAAATTAACTAGTTAGAATAACCTGCACAACTCTCAATAAAAATATGGACATAAATGTAACTTCACATATTGTATCATATTTCTTTATAAATATGACATCATTCTATGAATAAAGGGTTACACGCTTCTCTCAAATTATTGTTTATGATGGTGCATCTCTGGCTCTCTAGCCATAAAGTCAATGATAACCTTTCATTTAACTTCATGGGAGGACAGGAATGTTAAAATGAATGTGTTAGAAAATTAAGAACGAAAGGCTAAACATTGATATTTACATACATACCATACCTAAACATTCATATTTACATGCATATCATTCAAAATTTTTACATCACAAAGAAATATGACAATCATTATTTTTTTCAAGTATAGATTTTAAACTTTGGGTGTTAGATACCTATAAACATAAGAATTGATCTTTAATTTTCATGCAGAGGTTATATGACACAAAGCTGTTATAAGTATAAATATCAAACATTTGGTGTTGAATATATAAATACATAAATATTGTGTGGTCTGCATGTAAAATTCCCTTATAACAAGAGTAGCATATCGAAAAGATTGTATAGTAATAAGAATTGATTATCTGCTTAACCTTTTCGAATGCTTTGTTGCTGGAAAAGCAATTATTGAACACCCAGGATAGTGGTGTTTGGCAGTGTCACATTCTCCTCGCTTTATCAAAAGCAGATAAAGCAATCGGCCAAAAGCTGCTTTCAAAGTCGATAGTGGGGAAAATGTGAAATGTTACGTTTTTTGGCTAGCTTTTGGAAAATTCGTGGATGCTGGTGTCAATGCAGGTTCAGACGGTCAATCACCGAATGTTATGTTGCCATACACATTATTGACGGGCGGCGTGGTGCCCAGTGCTTGGCCGTTTGGACGTGTAGATATTTTTTTACCAAACTAAATATTTTTATAATTATTAATAAAATATTTGTTCGAACATACAGTTCACTTGGCCCAACCAAACGAATGGATACTTGACCTTCAACAATAATGTTTTGATTTAGTATGGGGGTTTTTTTTTAACTTCCTTTTTAAATTAAATTATTCATTGATAAAGATATTATTTTTATATTATTTATATATATTTAAACATTGCTTATAGTCTTTGTGAGTTGATTTTAGTCTTTTCTCATCAATGTGTCTTAATTGTGAAGCACCATTCATTCTTGAGGGAAGGTTCACATGTGTGCATTGAATGAGCAAACCCTTGGTATATATCAACTAGAGTCATTTACATACATTCAACCCAAATTTTATGTGTTTACATATATAATATTTAAATTTGTAGTTATACCAAGCAAATCAATAATATCACTATGGAATCCTGTATTGTCCTGTGCGAACAGCCCCCAAGGGTTAGAACAAACGGAGGAGGAAGAGAGAGTAGGATAACCGTAGAATTCACTGTCGAGAGAGATTGGGAGAGATTCCTTTATTCTTATTTTTTCCTCCTATTTGTATAGGAGTGTTTTGTACAATTTTAGAAAGGAGGGAGCAGTTATAGAAATTGCTCTTAATTCATTTGATGTTCTAATCAGTTCTATAGATTTCATACTATATTTATATTGTAATTTGAATTCTAATATAGTGATACTTATTTAGCCAATTTGCATGAATTAGGCCGACTGAGGTGACTGCTGAGTGGCTATTGTGTCGTGTGTCGATCAGTCGAGGCATCTGGTCGAGTTACGATCTCGCCTGGCACGGTAAACATGGATCGGTCTATTGGCCGAGATAAAAGGTTCCCATTGGTGTTCTAGTCGGTCGGGATCACTTGTGTGGTATGTCGTTTTGATCTATCACCATAGTTGAATCAATCGATTATTGATCACGTGGTTGGTTGTAGGATGATACCTCGCCTCGATCGTCTCACCGTCATTTGGGCCGTTCGATTGCTTTGCGACCTATGCTGACAGATTTGGTACATACAATCACATTAAAATGTCTATTTTTTTAATTTTTAAAAAGTGAAATACACATTTTCCTATAAATGCGAGATTACGTACATATATGTAAAAAAAATTAGATGTTGAGTATTATGTAAATCTTCCAAAATTTAATACGTGTGATTCTTAGCATGAATATAGAAATAGATTTTTTTTTCCCATTTTTCTGGAGAATTTTATTTAGTTTCTAACTATCAGCAAAAAAGTTGAAAAACATCTATACTTTTTGTGGCTTAATTCACACTTGAAATCATTCAATCAGAAGCAAGAGATAAAGGAAAGACTTCACTAAATTATTTAAAAAAAAACAGATACATGACATATCAATGTCCTGAAGATATTTTGCAGTGAATTATCTTTTGTGATGGACTGATTGTTTAATCAATTTGCTGATATTATATAATATCTTCTTTGTTGGAGCTTGAGATATTATGAGAAGCACTGTACCTAATTGTTTTTTTTTTTTTTTAGTAATATTCAGTTTTCAGCTGTATCCCTCTTTAGTATTAGATTTTTTTAATTATTTTTAACTAATTATTTCATGGGCGACTATCGTACCAGCACCAGTGTATTGGATCCCATCGGCAAAAATACTAATTGGATGAGTGACATGTACCCATCATGATCCGTCGGATTCAATGGAGAAAAAAAGAGACAACGGATTCATGTAGCCAACCCCACTTAGTCGAATAAAGGTTTGTTGTTGTCGTTGTTGACATGTCATTATTTTGGTGAGGAACACACCAATCCTCGAATCTTTTCTTTTCTTCGCTTTAACAAAGATATAGTACAGATTAATATTTAGTTAGGATGAATTTTAAAATATTTGCATGTGATTTAAAATGAGTGCATTATAAAATATANAGATTCATGTAGCCAACCCCACTTAGTCGAATAAAGGTTTGTTGCTGTCGTTGTTGACATGTCATTATTTTGGTGAGGAACACACCAATCCTCGAATGTTTTCTTTTCTTCGCTTTAACAAAGATATAGTATAGATTAATATTTAGTTAGGATGAATTTTAAAATATTTGCATGTGATTTAAAATGAGTGCATTATAAAATATATATACTTTTCAATATATACTCGTCTTAAAGTAAAAACCAGAATTCCAGAGCTCATAATATCAAAATGTATAGCTTACAAACATATTGCTATAAAAGTTCTTCAAAATATTTGGGTTATAAAATAATCAATGTTCTATGACTTAAAAGAAATTAATAAGAAAGAAAATGAATAAATTTANAATATATATATATTTCAATATATACTCATCTTAAAGTAAAAACCAGAATTCCAGAGCTCATAATATCAAAATGTATAGCTTACAAACATATTGCCATAAAAGTTCAAATTATTTGGGTTATAAAATAATCAATGTTCTATGACTTAAAAGAAATTAATAAGAAAGAAAATGAATAAATTTAAATAATAATTTTATTTATATTTGACTTATTTAGCAATGAAATAATCTTTAAAGGTACTTGGTTCAATCATGTATTTGAGCGTTTTATCTTTTATTCCTGGTCGGGCTGATCGTTTCAATCATAGTTTTCATTCTTTATCTTGAAAGATTAAAATTTCATGACACTAATATCTCACAAAAACTTGTTTTGAAAATTATGGCACCAAGGTTTTCATATTGCACATCAATAATATCACAATTTTAAAGTTTAAAAAGTGGTATATATATGTAAATATTGAATTTTTTCAAGACATAGGATCCCGTATTGTTCGTGAGCTCATATATGATACGACTCGGGAGAACTTGTTTTAGGTTTGTTGAATCATTTTGAGATGTGGGTGCCCGTATTGTTTGTGAGTACGTATAACCAGATGAAAAAATATTGTATTGTAAAGAGAGCGATGGAGAGAGATGGATGAGATTCCTTTGGGGGAACTTTAGGAAACTTATTATATTCTGATCTCTGGTAAGTCGGAGAGAAGTGAATCCTCAAGGGTACCAAGCTATAGGATTTCAGAGAAAGAGAACAGAGAGAGAAAGAGAATGGGAGCAATTCGGAGCCTCTTGTCACAGACAAATAGTCCCGCATTGGCTAGGTGTAGGGCCGAAAAGCAGTATTTAAGTCCTGGGCTGCCCACCACCCANCGAGCGTTTTATCTTTTGTTCTTGGTCGGGCTGATCGTTTCAATCATAGTTTTCATTCCTTATCTTGAAAGATTGAAATTTCACGATGCTACATTAAGGGGGCATATCACCTAATTCCTATACGTTTAAATATCTCACAAAGACTTGCTTTTGAAAATTATGGCACGAGTTTTTCATATCACACATCAATAATATCACAATTTTATAGTTCATGAGCTCATATATGATACGACTCGGGAGAACTTGTTTTAGGTTTGTTGAATCATTTTGAGATGTGGGTGCCCGTATTGTTTGTGAGTACGTACAACCAGATGAAAAAATCTTGTATTGTAAAGAGAGCGATGGAGAGAGAGATGGATGAGATTCCTTTGGGGGAACTTTAGGAAACTTATTATATTCTGATCTCCAGTAAGTCGGAGAGAAGTGAATCCTCAAGGGTTCCAAGTTATAGGATTTCAGAGAAAGAGAACAGACAGAGAAAGAGAATGGGAGCAATTCGGAGCCTCTGCTCGCATTTTTCCTCTCTTCTGTACATAAAGGAGAGGAAATAAATTAATTAATGTAGTACATCTTATATTATCATCGACCTATTGGCATCACCACCAACGACAATATCATCATAATTTCTGGCACTTGACATCTACCTTCCGTTTTTCTTCATAGCAACCATTACAACACTCCCCAAATTGAAGTCGCATCGATAACCCTCACTTGTGTAATATTATTTTCGGCTAATCAAAGGCTAGTAAAATTTTATAAACTAGATTGATATTCGTGATTTTTATCCTTTTGGGTTTTTCACGTAAAAGCCCATGTTTTCCCCTCTTTTAACTTTTCTTTTCTTTTGTGCATGTGTTGGATGTTAGTACAACAATGAGACGTTACTATATCACTCTANCTGCTCGCATTTTTCCTCTCTTCTGTACATAAAGGAGAGGAAATAAAATAATTAATGTAGTGCATCTTATATTATCATCGACCTATTGGCATCACCACCAACGACAATACCATCATAATTTCTGGCACTTGACATCTACCTTCCGTTTTTCTTCATAGCAGTCACTACAACACTCCCCAAATTGAAGTTGCATCGATAATCTTCACTTGTGTAATATTATTTTCGGCCAGTCAAAGGCTAGTAAAATTTTATAAACTAGTTTGATATAGTAGAATCATTTCAACTCGATCAAGTCTCGTGATGTTTATCCTTTTGAGTTTTTCACGTAAAAACCCATGTTTTCCCCTCTTTTTAACTTTTCTTTTCTTTTGTGCATGTGTTGGATGTTAGTACAACAATGAGACGTTACTATATCACTCTACAACCGCTAATTCCTTGGCATGCAACAATATAAGAAAAATATTCATATACATAGCATTTTCATCTTTTTTTTTTTCGTGTGTTTTTAAAAGCTAAAGACCAATGTTTTTTTTTTTCAAGGTAAAAATTCTCTCATGCAATTTTTTTTTTTAATTTTTTGTGCAATCTGTAGTAATATTTTAAGAAATGTATGTGAAGATTCACTCTCAAAAGGATCGTAAGGAGCTAATTAAGGGGGGCTTTTTTAGGATATTCTAAATGATGATTCTTACATTTATTGCACTTGAATTATTATTTGTGCACACAAAAAATTAGCCTTAATTGCTCGAAGCCTGCGTCTAGTAGGCCTCGTGGGCCCGCTTAGCTAATATATTCAAGACATGACTGTTGTTGGAGTTTCTGCTAAGGCAACCTGCCAACGCTATTTGTCGATGTGCCAGCTGTGTTACACTGGCTGTCAAGCTGATATGTCTGATTGACTTAGCAAACTAGCTTGCCAATCTGATTTGCATTTTCCTTCTGATAAATTGATTCATGAACCGACTTACATACACATCGCGCTTCATCGAGACGATGTTGATATAAATCAAATGCGGCAAAGCACTAGTGATGCACTAAGTATACATGTTGTCCAAGTTGTATACAGATTTGAGTTCGTGTGTTGATCCCATGAGTAATGAACGAACTCTTTCCGGAAAAGTTTTTGCTTACTAGTTTTGAATCTAGCCTAAAGGTTGAAAGTTTTGTTATTTTTAAAAGTTACTAATGCTACTTTTTGTAAAAGTGAAATCTAAGTTAATGAGGTGAGAATACACTGAGATCTTTTAGCACTTGAAAAATTCTCCCATGATATGGTTCAGCGGGAATCTAAGTGCAACTAAGTGTTTCAAATTGTGGGTGACGATCATGAGCAATTCTCCTTCTTATCTCCTCTCGGACTTCTTAGAATGTTTGGTAATCATACGTGTTTAGCTCCCTGATTCAAGTAATTAACCCAGGATTCTTATTTTCTTTTAGAATGACACTAACTTAGAAGCAATATTTCTATTTTCCTAAGTTAAAGAGCTTTAACTTAGTCGTTCGACTAATGATTCTTTAGAAACCCATATATTACAACTAATTTTAACAACCAACTGCCATGTTGAATGTAAATGAAGATTTATAGGCTAAACTTAAAAATTACTGTTTAATTNTCGAGGAAACGCTGCGGGGTGGAAGAGGTAATGAGGAGAGAGAGCTCACGCGGGCTTAACGAGATATGATTTTAGGATAGATTTTTTAATTCTTTTTAGGTGAGGCTTGATAAAAAAATAGAGAGGTAAGTGCGAATTTTTTTATTTCCCTGCGCACAGGCATGAGAATAGGATATATATATATATATATATATATTAACGTGATGGGGTGAGATAAGATAAAAAAAGGAGAGAGAGCTGCATGCGTGAGTAGTTTAATAGGATAATTCTTCTCATATATATTTTTTTATTTTAATACAAATAATAATGCTCCCCGTGCATTTTTCATCCAGACATGTTCTCACAACAAAATAAATGTCTTTCTTAGGTGAAATCGACGTTTCAGACACATTGATATGGTCCGTTTTGTCATCCGGGGTCATCTGGACAACTTTTTCGACGATTGAGCACAAAACGATAATTGACATATTTTTGGCTTGCTCGTGAAGCCGTAGTGAAATGGACGTCCAGTAAGCTGAAACTGACGTTCCGAACGCATTTGCAATGTTTGTTTTGTCGTATGGGGTCATCCGAACAAGTTTCCCTGACGATTAGGTCAATTCTAGTCAATTTCGCGCCCGACGCGACACATAATATTCATTGACCCGATTAGAGTCGTTCGATGAACAGAATGTCAACTGACGTTCGTTTAAGGGAAATTCAAAGTCTAGCAAAACGACCTCGGTTACGTGCCCAACACGAGTCGATGGGTCTCGAGCAGATGTCTCGAGCTACGGGAAACAACAAATACATGAAGCATGACCCCGATATGTTAAGGTGGACATCCCACACATGTGACATAAAAAAGAATGATGCCAACGAAGGACATCTAATAAGTGTGTTGCGCCACTAAGACAAAATACACTTGTTGACAAAATCCTCAAAAAAGAAGTCTCTCTTGATAGTCGAGTTGACGTCCCAAGAGAAGACAAAAAGAACTTCAACTAGGTCAGGTAAGCTGGACAGGATATGGTCAAAGGTGTGGCTAGCCAGTTGAAACCGACCAATTTTTAAAATAAGAGAAACATCACATGAGACTTTGTCACACGAGATGATTGAGGCTTCTTCCCCACCATTACCAATGAGGTCAGATGCCGGATTTCATCGATTCTGTCTTTTTGAAAGATAGGTCAGATCTGCCGTTTCGAGTGAGGTCAGCATCCCTTTTCTCAGCCATACCATGTCCAGTTTATCTGACCTGGCTGAGCTTTTGGTGCACAGTTAGCTTCGGTTGTTGACAACCAACCCAGTCATACCCTGTCCAGTTTATCTGGCTTGGTTGGGATTTTTTGTGGTTATGCCTCTACGGCCTTTGAACCACCCTT
The DNA here is from genome assembly GCA_002079205.1 of Phalaenopsis hybrid cultivar. Taxonomy (NCBI): domain Eukaryota; kingdom Viridiplantae; phylum Streptophyta; class Magnoliopsida; order Asparagales; family Orchidaceae; genus Phalaenopsis; species Phalaenopsis hybrid cultivar. The sequence goes on from JXCR01127734.1 coordinate 65,536, forward strand.
CTAGGTTATTCCTTTACAACCTCTGAACCTATTTTTATGGTTGGCCGGTTTCGGTTGGTTAGCCACACCTTCGACTATATCCTGTCCAGCTTACCCGGCGTGGTTGAGTTTTTTTTGTCTTCTCTTAGGATGTCAACTTGACGCTCAAGAGAGACTTCTTTTTTGAGGATGTTGCCAACAAGTGCACAGTGTCTTAGTGACTTAACACACTTGTTGGGGGTCCTTTGTTGGCATCATTTTTTTGATGTCACATGTGTGAGATGTCCATCTGAGCATATCGAGCTCATGCTTCATGCCTGTGTTGTTTCCCGTAGCTTGAGACATCCGCTCGAGACCCACCGATATGTGTTGAGGGGCACGTAACCGAGGTCGCTTTGCTAGACTTTGAATTTCACTTAAACGAACGTCAGTTGACATTCTGTTCATCGAACGACTCTGATTGGGTCAATGAATATTACGTGTCGCGTTGCGTGCGAAATTGACTCGAATTGGCTTGATCGTCAGAGAAACTTGTTCGGATGACCACGGACGACCACAGACGACGAAACTGACAACACAAGTGTGTTCGGAACGTCAGTTTCAGCCTAGGGGGACGTCCATTTCGCTATGACTTGGCGATCGAGCAAAAAATGTATGAATTATCGTTTTGTGCCCAATCGTTGAAAAAGTTGTCCAGATGACCCCAGATGACAAAAAAGGACAACACCAGTGTGTCCGGAACGTCGATTCACCTAAGAAGGGCGTTTATTTTGCTGCGATGACATGTCTGGACGAAAAATGCACGAGCATTAAATGATAATAATAATAATAATAATACTATTATTATTATTATTATTATTTTATTAAAATAAAAGAAAATGTGAGAAGGATTATGCTTTTAAATTTTTCACGCATGCAACTCTCGCTTTCCTTTTTTTATCTCATCTCACCCCATCTCGTATATATATATATATATATATATATATATATATATATATAGACACACACACACATACATATTCTCACGCATGCGTGCAGGAAAATTAAAAAAATTCGCACATACCTCTTTTTTTTATCATGCCTCACCCAAAAAGAATTAAAAAAACTATCCTAAAATTACATCCCGTTAAACCCCGCACGAGCTCTCTTTCCATTATCTCATCTGCCTTGCAGCGTTTTCTTGAGCCACGAACTCCCTTTTCCCTCTTGCAAACAGCTCCTTCGTTGTCAGCGAAGACGGACGAGCCTCGTCGTCATCTCGCCAAAGTTCCTCTAGTCCGCCGACCGAGCATTTCTTCTGCTCCTTCTGGGCCGGTGTTATCCTTAATGCCGCCGCCTGTCGGACCACCTTAGCCGAATCTCTTTTTTGTCGGCCATCTGCCGTCTCCAGCAGGTCGTCCGCCCCCTCGACAACTCAACCCTGATCCCCTCTCATTTTAGGCGAGGCCCTAGGGGACTGAGCCTACACTTCCTGTTTTTCACGGGGAGATCTTTAAGATGATGTTCGCTCCCTTCAACTCGGGGCACCGACAACCTTGTCGTCATGCTCTCTTTTAGCTAGGAGCCTCACCGGAGCAGCGATTACTTGCAGAGAGGCAACGACGTTACGACATATGGAAGCTCGTCAACCCCTCACCAAGGTGCATTTTGGTGGTATTTCCATATGCTAGGTGATTTATTTCAAATACTTGCATACCTCATTGCTATTTCCTGCTTTCCTGTGTTTTGTTGCGACATTTGCCGGAAAGTCAACTTCCCTCACGTGCTGGCTCTTTGTTTGCGTGGCTTGTTGCGAGATACGTCGGTCACACACTCTCTTGCTCTCATGACCTCCTATCTTTCTCGTTGCTTGGCTCATTGCGAGACACACTTGAGCACGGATCAGACACCGAACATTTACAGCTTGGAGCAAGCAAAGAAAACACGTCTGCAACCGTTACAGTGGTGAGATTTCCTAACTCCTAGTTAGCCCTAGGCTTTAGTGTTGTCTAAGTGTGTGGGTTCGATCGCCTATACCAGGTACGTGTGTTGACGTGAGTCATCGTGACGACGTATCTATGTGATTGACCGTTCATTTACTTAGAGCTAGCCTTTAGGTTAAGACTTCCTGTGCATGACCAAACACCCTGTACGAAGCCGAGTGATTCCCTGTTGTGAGTCTTAAGCATTAACCCCACGGGTTAGAATCTTAATTTCCCACGGTTTTTGCGCTTTCCATTGGAGGGATTACTTGAGTGCGATCTTAGAGGACGTGAAAAACTTTGTAGTTAGTCCGTCTATAAGGTCATCGGTGTTCGTAGAGTTGAAAAAACTTTATAGTTAATCCGTCTTATGAACAGTGGAGTGTTTCCGCTACGAGAAATCGGAAGGGGAAAACCTCCACACTGTCATGCCAAAGCTGTAGGTGGTGATGCCGCAAATCCAAGGGTGTCACCCTAGGTTTCCTATGCGAGGTCGTTAGGACGAGTTTGACATGTCGTCGAGAGGTTGGGTTTCATTGCATGTGCATAAACCATTTCATTGCATTTTTTGTGTGTGGATCTTACTGCATCTCATGTGCATGGTCATTTAAGCACTTTTGGTTCGATCGGACGCCCCGACACGGTTAAGCGATCACTTTGGTTTGACCGACCGCCCCGGTCCAGTCGCCCGATCACTTTGACCCGACCAACCAAGACGGCCCGGTCGACCGATCACTCACATCATATTACAAGTTATTGCATATTGTGCATGATCATATTGTATGTTTGTGTGTGTGTGCTTGTTCGTTTGCATTAACACCATCACTTGTTTGCATTGCACTTTTGTTCAGGCCACTGACATCTCGAAATGCCCATCTCCAGGTCACTGCCTCCGCGACATACTCCTCTGCATGGGCCACTGCCGTCACGGTATGCACATCCTTTGTTCACTGCATCCTTGACACACCTATTTGTTGGGCAACTGTCGTCACGGTATGCCCATCTCCGGGTCACTGCCTCCTCGGCATACCATTTGTTCAGGCCACTGCCGCTACGGTATGCCCATCCTCAAGTCTCTGCCTCCTCAACATACTTATCTTTTGGGCTCGCCGCCTTGACATACTCATCCCCACGACTTTGGTGCACTTGTCATATGTTTGATGCATATACTGCATGTTTGCATGTGGGCTCGGTGAGTGCCTCTCGGGTAAGGTGTATACTGCATGTTTCCCTTTACATGTTTCCTTTTACTCGATGCAAACTCATCTATAATCGGTGTCTGCTAGTTGCATGGAATCCCGGGTCCCGGTCCCCGGGCAGGTGTAATTCCTCTTTCTAAGTAATTTGTTTTACAGGTACATCCCGTTTGTGTGTTATGTTGCATGTAACATCCTTGCATTCATTTGTATGGTGTGTTCGTGCTTTTGGGCGCCCTTTGTGATTGTCCTGTATTTCGATCGAGCAGTCACAATGTGGGCTTTCTGCGTTACTGTGTTTTGTACATTCCTCAATGGTTTGTTCTACTTGTTGGGAGAGTGACCCCGTGTTGGTCGTGATGCCTTAACAAGCATTGTTTGCTGGGTTGATCCCGGTGAACAATGCGAGTTAAGTCATCAGGATTGACACAAGTATGACTGTGCTAAAGATTTAATAGATCTAACTTGTTTCACCGCTCTTCGTGACACCCTTTAGAAACTTCAGATCTTTAGGATGAGGTCGGTATAATGGCCACCTCAAAGTCATACTATACCCAGACTTACCTCACACTTAGACATTATGTTGACGCACATTTCTTTAGATGGTGTGTTAGGCTAGGATTTAGGGTGCTAGGTAGTCTTTTTGATGTGCGACTATTGTTCTCTGCTGGATTGGTTGCTCTAGCCCGATATCTTTCTTTTGTATTGTGCTTGTGGTGTGATTGCATATTGTATGTGTGGTAGTGTGTTAAGGCATTTTTTGCAGGGAGTCATGCCTATTTATGCACACAGAGGTACCGTTTTGGGGGAGCATGTGATAATTTCTGACCATTTTGCTTGCAGGTGCTATTTAGCTCCCCCACTTTTATGACATGACTCTATATGTCATATGCATGTGAGTTTTCCTGCTAACACTTGTTTTCATGCAGGATTGAGTCTTTTTTTTCCTATGTACTTTTTAGGGTCTAGGAGATTTCTGTAGCAGAAATAAAATACGGACACGAGTTCTGAGACGTTAGCGCGGGAACCACGTGGAATAGATTAGGAGCAGATGCTAGTGCCCCATATCTTAATTCTGCATTTTTATTTTGACCGGGCATGTACATGCGGAGTCTGACCGTCTTTTTCTTTTTCAAGATATGTTGTCGACACAGCGGTACCAGTCTGTTTATTATTTTGATTTGAGTTATTTTGTTATTTGCATCATGTTTCATGTCTGAACTTGCCTGAATTGTTTTCCTTATTTCTTTATTTGGTTTGTCTGGGATCACCATGCAATATAAACTCTTTAGGAAGTTTCTAATTTTCTACAAAATCCTAAATAAAATATTTAAGATAATTAAAATTTAGGATTAAAATATTCAGGATTTAAAAATTGCAGTTTTACTTTCCTACATATGTTAATAGGACATCCACAATACTTAAGTACCGTTTTAGATAATTGCGTTCATATTTGCATGTCCTGAGGAGGAGTCGTCATACTTCTCCAACCTGACTGACCCAACATGTCTTTATATAGAAGGTTGTCTAGTGTGTTTAAGGTGTAGAAGATTCCCAACCCAGCGGGGTGTGAGTCCTTTTGTTTGGAGCGTTTCCAGCTTTGTAGCTGAACCTCAACTTTATTTTCTTTCCTGAGGCATTCTTGTCACTTCGGCAGGTATAAGTCTCACCTCTTGTTGCTCCAGCTTATAGTCATGTGATAGAGTTTCCTTAGTTTGACCTTATGGCTACCGAGAACCTCAGGATGTGTTGGGTTGACTACCTTCACGACCAGGTACACTTAGGTTCTAGTAGCTGTGGATGACAGGTTCGTGATACCCCGACCCAGCTACCTCTACCTTCTAGAATTACTCTGTCTTTTTTTTTGTTGAGCCCTTTTGTCCCTCTTTTGATTTCGTTGATATCATTTTGACATCCTGATGTCGATGAGTTGTCGCCCATTTGGGATTACGACGATTAGTCCTCTGTCCTTATGGATCGAACGTGCTTTGACGTGTTGGGATATTTCTGTCAAGATGATTTAGGTTATTTCGTGGGCCCCATGTGCTGACGAGTCATTATCAATTCGGGATATGAGAAATTCACTCTCTGCTCGATGACGTAACCCGAGCTTTGAAGCATCGAGACTGTTCCCACACGGAATAAACTTTCTTTAATTGCCTATACCTCAGGTTTAGGATTATAAGAAGTGAAACTCCTTTTATCGATAGTATTCTTAGGTATCCTTCAAGATATAATTAACCAGTAGGAATACGTTCTTCTGGGAATGCCCTTGACCCCAGAACAGGTACATACACCTGACTCTTTGGTTATGGGTAGTTTACGTAGATACTTCTTTCGCGGATATTGGTTTAATGTGCCTTCGACCGATTTTGTTTCGGCGGATATTTTTTATTTATCCTTGCGAGGTTTATCGCATGTAGACTCTACTTTTTTACTTTTTCTTTTGTTTGTCATTTTGTCGTATGTCCCTTCTTATTTGGTTCTTTCTGTTTGAATCACTGATATGATTTGGGAGGGAGATTTATTCGAATAAGGGAAGTATACGATAATCGACAAGCGGACGATTTCTTTTAAAATAAAAAAAAAATGAATGAAAACAATAAAAAAAAATTGATACCAACAGCCACTTCTTGCAAGTTTCAAAAGAAAATATTAACTGCAATGAGCTTAAAAGTAGAAGCATTGGAAAGTAGAAAATAATTTATACTGTAAATTTTTCTTGGATGAAACATTAGTTGGACCCTCGTTATTGGAAATGTTAGTTGATGTGCTTATATTTTCTATGGGTTCATGCTTTGTAGGAGATACATAAAATAACTAGTTAGAATAACCCGCACAACTCTCAATTAAAACATGGGCATAAATGTAACTTCACATATTGTATCATCTTTCTTTATAAATATGACATCTTACACATTTCTATCATATTATTGTTTATCATGGTGCATCTCTAGGTCTCTAGCCATAAAGTCAATGATAACCTTCATTTAACTTCATGGGAGGATAGTAATGTTAAAATGAATTTGTTATAAAATTAAGAACGAAAGGCTAAACATTGATATTTACATACATACCATACCTAAACATTCATATTTACATGCATATCATTCAACATTTTTACATCACATAAAGAAATATGACAATCATTATTTTTTTCAAGTATAGATTTTAAACTTTGGGTGTTAGATACCTATAAACATAAGAATTGATCTTTAGTTTTCATGCAGAGGTTATATGACACAAAAGCTGTTATAAGTATAAATATCAAACATTTGATGTTGAATATATAAATACATAAATATTGTGTGGTCTGCATGTAAAATTCCCTTATAACAAGAGTAGCATATCGAAAAGATTGTATAGTAATAAGAATTGATTATCTGCTTAACCTTTTCGAATGCTTTGTTGCTGGAAAAGCAATTATTGAACACCCAGGATAGTGGTGTTTGGCAGTGTCACATTCTCCTCGCTTTATCAAAAGCAGATAAAGCAATCGGCCAAAAGCTGCTTTCAAAGTCGATAGTGGGGAAAATGTGAAATGTTACGTTTTTTGGCTAGCTTTTGGAAAATTCATGCGGTTGGATACCATACATTCCGCAGATTAGATGCATACATTCCGCAGATTAGATGCTGGTGTCAATGCAGGTTCAAACGGTCAATCACCGAATGTTATGTTGCCATGCACATTATTGGCGGGCGGCGTGGTGCCCAGTGCTTGGCCGTTTGGACGTGTAGATATTTTTTTACCAAACTAAATATTTTTATNGTGGATGCTGGTGTCAATGCAGGTTCAGACGGTCAATCACCGAATGTTATGTTGCCATACACATTATTGACGGGCGGCGTGGTGCCCAGTGCTTGGCCGTTTGGACGTGTAGATATTTTTTTACCAAACTAAATATTTTTATAATTATTAATAAAATATTTGTTCGAACATACAGTTCACTTGGCCCAACCAAACGAATGGATACTTGACCTTCAACAATAATGTTTTGATTTAGTATGGGGGTTTTTTTTTAACTTCCTTTTTAAATTAAATTATTCATTGATAAAGATATTATTTTTATATTATTTATATATATTTAAACATTGCTTATAGTCTTTGTGAGTTGATTTTAGTCTTTTCTCATCAATGTGTCTTAATTGTGAAGCACCATTCATTCTTGAGGGAAGGTTCACATGTGTGCATTGAATGAGCAAACCCTTGGTATATATCAACTAGAGTCATTTACATACATTCAACCCAAATTTTATGTATTTACATATATAATATTTAAATTTGTAGTTATACCAACCAAATCAATAATATCACTATGGAATCCTGTATTGTCCTGTGCGAACAGACCCCAAGGGTTAGAACAAACGGAGGAGGAAGAGAGAGTAGGATAATCGTAGAATTCATTGTCGAGAGAGATTGGGAGAGATTCCTTTATTCTTATTTTTTCCTCCTATTTGTATAGGAGTGTTTTGTACAATTTTAGAAAGGAGGGAGCTGTTATAGAAATTGCTCTTAATTCATTTGATGTTCTAATCAGTCGTATAGATTTCATACTATATTTATATTGTAATTTGAATTCTAATATAGTGATACTTATTTAGCCAATTTGCATGAATTAGGCCGACTGAGGCGACTGCTGAGTGGCTATTGTGCCGTGTGTCGATCAGTCGAGGCATCTGGTTGAGTTACGATATGATCTGCCACGGTAAAAATGGGTCGATCTATTAGCCGAAATAAAAGGTTCCCATTGGCGTTCTAGTCGGTCGGGATCACTTGTGTGGTATTTCGTTTTGATCTATCACCATAGTTGAATCAATCGATTATTGATCACGTGGTTGGTTGTAGGACGATACCACGCCTCGATCGTCTCACTGTCATTTGGGCCGTTCGATTGCTTTGCGATCTATGCTGACAGATTTGGTACATACAATCACATTAAAATATCTATTATTTTAATTTTTAAAAAGTGAAATACACATTTTCCTGTAAATGCGAGATTACGTACATATATGTAAAAAAATTAGATGTTGAGTATTATGTAAATCTTCCAAAATTTAATACGTGTGATTCTTAGCATGAATATAGAAATAGATTTTTTTCCCCCTTTTTTCTGGAGAATTTTATTTAATTTCTAACTATGAGCAAAAAAGTTGAAAAACATCTATAATTTTTGTGGCTTAATTCACACATGAAATCATTCAATCAAAAGCAAGAGATAAAGGAAAGACTTCACTAAATTATTTAAAAAAACATACATGACATATCAATGTCCTGAAGATATTTTGCAGTGAATTATCTTTTGTGATGGACTGATTGTTTAATCAATTTGCTGATATTATATAATATCTTCTTTGTTGGAGCTTGAGATATTATGAGAAGCACTGTACCTAATTGTCTTTTTTTTTTAGTAATATTCAGTTTTCAGCTGTATCCCTCTTTAGTATTAGATTTTTTTAATTATTTTTAACTAATTATTTCATGGGCGACTATCGTACCAGCACCAGTGTATTGGATCCCATCGGCAAAAATACTAATTGGATGAGTGACATGTACCCATCATGATCCGTCGGATTCAATGGAGAAAAAAAGAGACAACAGATTCATGTAGCCAACCCCACTTAGTCGAATAAAGGTTTGTTGCTGTCGTTGTTGACATGTCATTATTTTGGTGAGGAACACACCAATCCTCGAATGTTTTCTTTTCTTCGCTTTAACAAAGATATAGTATAGATTAATATTTAGTTAGGATGAATTTTAAAATATTTGCATGTGATTTAAAATGAGTGCATTATAAAAAATATATATATATTTCAATATATACTCATCTTAAAGTAAAAACCAGAATTCCAGAGCTCATAATATCAAAATGTATAGCTTACAAACATATTGCCATAAAAGTTCAAATTATTTGGGTTATAAAATAATCAATGTTCTATGACTTAAAAGAAATTAATAAGAAAGAAAATGAATAAATTTAAATAATAATTTTATTTATATTTGACTTATTTAGCAATGAAATAATCTTTAAAGGTACTTGGTTCAATCATGTATTCGAGCGTTTTATCTTTTNCTTTTGAGTTTTTCACGTAAAAACCCATGTTTTCCCCTCTTTTTAACTTTTCTTTTCTTTTGTGCATGTGTTGGATGTTAGTACAACAATGAGACGTTACTATATCACTCTACAACCGCTAATTCCTTGGCATGCAACAATATAAGAAAAATATTCATATACATAAAACATTTTCATCTTTTTTTTCGTGTGTTTTTAAAAGCTAAGACCAATGTTTTTTTTTTCAAGGTAAAAATTCTCTCATGCAATTTTTTTTTTTAATTTTTTGTGCAATCTGTAGTAATATTTTAAGAAATCTATGTGAAGATTCACTCTCAAAAGGATCGTAAGGAGCTAATTAAGGGGGACATTTTTAGGATATTCTAAATGATGATTCTTACATTTATTGCAGTTGAATTATTATTTGTGCACACAAAAAATTAGCCTTAATGGCTCGAAGCCTGCGTCTAGTAGGCCTCGTGGGCCCGATTAGCTAATATATTCAAAAGACATGACTGTTGTTGGAGTTTATGCTAAGGTAACCTGCCAAACCTATTTGTCGATGTGTCAGCTGTCTTACACTAGTTGTCAAGTTGATATGTCTGACTGACTTAGCAAACTAGGTTGCCAATCTGGTTTGCATTTTCCTTCTGATAAATTGATTCATGAACTGCCTTACATACACATCGCGCTTCATTGAGACGTTGTTGATATAAATAAAATGCGGCAAAGCACTAGTGATGCATTAAGTATACGTGTTGTCCAAGTAGTATACAAATTTGAGTTCGTGTGTTGATCCCATGAGTAATGAACGAACTCTTTCCGGAAAAGTTTTTGCTTACTAGTTTTGAATCTAGCCTAAAGGTTCAAAGTTTTGTTATTTTTAAAAGTTACTAATGCTACTTTTTGTAAAAGTGAAATCTAAGTTAATGAGGTGAGAATACACTTGAGATCTTTTAGCACTTGAAAAATTCTCCCATGATATGGTTCAGCGGGAATCTAAGTGCAACTAAGTGTTTCAAATTGTGGGTGACAATCATGAGCAATTCTCCTTCTTATCTCCTCTCGGACTTCTTAGAATGTTTGGTAATCATACGTGTTTAGTTCCCTAATTCAAGTAATTAACCTAGGATTCTTATTTTCTTTTAGAATGACACTAACTTAGAAGCAATATTTCTATTTTCTTAAGTTAAAGAGTTTTAACTTAGTCGTTCGACTAATGATTCTTTTGAAACCCATATATCACAACTATTTTTAACAACCAACTGCCATGTTGAATGTAAATGAAGATTTATAGGCTAAACTTAAAAATTACTGTTTAATTTATCAGAAAAGCCAAACTTATAATTCCTACACCAATTCAAGGAAGAAAAGAAGATATGCTCTCTAATCTTGCTTGGAGATAACAAATAACATTTCATTCATTAGAAAGATTTAAAACAAGAGTTGAAATGATAAAATCTGATGGAATTCACCAAGAAGATTGAAAACTTGTCTTTCTTCCTCTAAATGATGTTTTGGATATTCAAGAACAATTCCTTACAAAAAAATTTCATAACAACTCCTCACTTAACTCTCTCACACCAAAAATTTGTTCCTTTTTATTTCTTCCCTAATATTTCTCTTATATTTCCGTAAATCATGTTTTGAGCGGTTCACATGCGTTGATTTGAAAAGGAACCAATCATCAAAATGTGTGAATTAGCACCAAGCCACTGGTTTTTAGCGCCTCAGAGTTCAAGGTCCATCACCTCATTTCTGCCCGCTCGGCTTACATGCAAATGTTTTTGGCGCCTATGCCCTCATATGTAGAGCTTAGGAGCTTAAGTCATAGCCCTAAGACTCCAGCAACTCACGTCTATTTTTTGGGTTCTCTGTCATGCTGGTTCGAAAGTGTCCTTTGGTCACCAAGGCGCTCCATGCATGTGCCTGAGCTTTGCTCCTCTGCTTTGCTCAATTCTTCACTTCTCAAAGTCCCATGAACCTTCTAACCTGAATCCTCCAAAATGCATCACAAATATTTTTCAAAAGCATAAAATTAACATAAAATCATATTGAAATAAAACATATACGATCAAATATTCAGTACACATAAAATTCTTCCAAACCTAAACATTACTTGCCCTCAATTAACTTTAAAACTCAAAATTAGAATATTTCAAAGTGTTGTGGTGGCGAGTGATTAATTATTCAATGCTTCCCAATAGTACAAAAGATGTATAATAGCAATAATGGACTTGTTTTTCCTTCATATTGAACTTCTAGAGTGCCCTCTAATATCCTAATATAATACATAGTAATAAATATCTATACAATCATTTTAAATTACTTATATCAAGCTTAATTAACATAAAATTAATATTAATCATATAATTTAGTTATTTATTTAATTAAACCATCTTAATCCTGTTACTATCTCTTTGAAAAAAAAAAGTCTCTAGCTTTAGTTAGGAAAGTAATTGATCGTTTAACTTTTAGAAGAGAAATTGACACCAATTTTTAGTCTGGGCTTCAACTCATGCTTCTCTCCAAAATTTTCCAAAAAATTTCTCTTTTTATTGTGAATCTTTTTTATAAGTTTTTTTGTTTCCTCATTTTTTTCTTTTTCCTTTTGATTTCCCTTTTTCTGTCTTTTTGTTGGTGATTACTATATCTGGTTTATCTTTTTTAATGATTTTAAATTCTAAGCCTCTTCTCAAGTTAAATTTTTATTAATATCCTAACTTAACCTAAAAGTTTGTAGTTCAAGTTATGGTAACCAAAAATCAAATCATTTAACTTAAGTAGTGACTAAATTTTATAGTATTGAACTATCATTTTATATTTAGTTAATATTCAACTAAGAATTTAGGAATAGTTATGAATACAAGTATTTCTGTTGTTAAGGATCAGTGATCAGTGAAATACTATGTTTTCCCAATCTTTCAAAAAGCACATGTTAGCTTTACTTATATGAAGACTTTATACGACTAAAAACACATCAGCAAATAGCACTTTTATATTGTATGAAAGTATAACAAGAAATACTAACACATAATGTTCACAACAGACTGATAATGAAATAAATAGGAAATGAAATCAAAGTTCAATCCAGCATATTACAAATTTAAAAACACTGAATTCATCTGAGAGTGCAGGTTATAACATATGACCATAAATAAAAAGTCTTCAACATAACATAACACAAATACATAATCTCATCACAAAACACAAATATCCATAGTCTGAGAAAGCTATAAACAATAAAAGTAGTGAAGTCACATCATGAAAATACAATAATAACTAGCAGAATCTAGTAAGTTTCCAGAAAATTTATAGCATGAAACTACTCTTCATCATCCTCGTTATCATTCTCCTCCATTGGCTGGACNATCTGTACTAGGGTACCTTTGGTGTTTTTGTATGTATAGGCTTATCGTGGAGCTACTTTTTAGCTCGGTGGGTTAAGCTTGGTTGATTTCGAGTCAACGAGATCAACTTAGTTGGTTGAATTTGGTTGGTATGAGTCGAAAGGTTGATCTAGTTTCAATCATTGATTTCTGGTGAGGAGCCTATAGAGAGTCTATGGAATGGTAGGAGATACTATAGAATTGGATNATCGACTCTCTGGGCTTTTTTCGGGGGTTCTTGTGTTGTGACTCACGGAGCCTTTCATGCCCCCTCTTCTCATAAGATCCATCTCCTCAGCTTCGTCAAACGAGACTCGAAAATTAAAAGCATAACTCACACTGATCTCTCCTAGGTTGTGCAAACACAGGCATAATGTGTGACTGGACATCCTAAAAAAATTCAACAATGTGATTAAAAAAATACATTTTTGTTGGCATTTGAAATACTTTTAAGCTAATGAGTTCATTTGAATCTTATTGATTATCTTAATTTCCGCTCTCATAACTTATGATTATAAAAAAAAAAAAATTGAATTCGAATTTATTGGTTGAAATTTAATGAAGATTGCAATAAAAATTTTTAATATATTTATTATATATTTTAATCATCTCAAAATAAATTTATTGTATATAGAACTCAATCTTATCAAATTTAGAGAAGAATAATATCTTGAATCAAATTACTATTCAATTTATTGCTGATGTAACAATTCAAATTGATGTTAATATCGCACTGTATGCTTGCAGATCATCTTATACGTATTCTGTTTGGTGCTGACTGCTGGGGTCAGCTTTCTCAGAATTTTCTGTAAGAGTTGTCATTTATGGTATGGCTAAGATATTGTTGAGTCTTGTTTATACAGTGACCAATTCTCTTCTATTGATAAAATATTTTCTTTATTTATAGATGAGATGATGCAATGATGATATTACATTTTTGTTCCTATTTGGAAGGGGTCTGTACTAGGGTACCTTCGGTGTTTTTACATGTATAGGCTTATCGTGGAGCTACTTTTTAGCTCGGTGGGTTAAGCTTGGTTGGTTTCGAGT